>PVLC010017189.1:8104-34279 GCA_004027655.1 Graphiurus murinus
ATTCTATGAACCACTGCACATCTATTCAGACCAATATAATGAAGATTTTTCCAATAGACAGAGCATGCCGAGCCTAGAAGAGTCTACTTCACTAGGTTGGTGAGTCCCCATCACTGCAGCTGTTCAAACAGGCACGGCACTGCACCTTTCTAAAATGCTGCAGATAAGATCCGAGCACTGTCACATGGAAAGATATGACCCTAAATGTCTCTTTTCACCCTGAAATGCCAAGGATAATTATTTCCAAGCATGAGAAGTACTGAAAGCTGCCGTGGAGAGGTGGGACTTGAGCCAGGGCTTGAACGATGAGTGGGATTTTGGTAGAATGAGTAGAAACGTTCTCTTCAAGGGGGACACTGACAATGGAGGGGTGCCAGAGAACACGGGGTGTGCCAGGGCAGCAATCTGGCATAGCTGATCACAGGGCCCCAGAGAAAAGAAGCAGGGGTGCTAAAATCCCCAAGCACAGTTGGGCAGTATCATCACTAATAGCCATATCGCTGTGTGACCTTCTAAATCCTCAGCTCCCTGGTCATCATTCGACGCCAGCTTGGGACAGCCCCTGGTGAGAGCTGACTTGTTTGGGACTGCAGTTTCAGTCTGGAGAATACCAAACGGGGTGAGGCCACCACAGAGACTCAAAGGACAGCCCTGGGGTCTCTCTGCCTGGGAGTGGGAGCCAGAGCATGCACAACAGTGAGAGATGCATAGAGAAGCAGCCTGGATTCCAGACCCAGTCCTGTCACCCCCTTGATATTAGCTCAGGCAATTTGTTTCATCTCTCTGAGACCCAAGGGTCATCTAAAAAGAGAACATACGAATTCTCACTTGATTTTGAGAGGAATTGCACAAAAATGCCTTACTGAATTCCAGAAGTGTTGCTTGCTTCTAAATGGCTTCTCTTTCTTGGCTGTGCAGTGGCTTCCGGCCTGAAATGATGGCTGAGGAGAACCGTACTACACTGCCTGAATTCCTTCTTCTGGGATTCTCCGACCTCAGGGCCCTGCAGGGCCCCCTGTTCTGGGTGGTGCTTCTGGTCTACCTGGTCACCTTGCTGGGAAACTCCCTGATCATCCTCCTCACACAGGCCAGCCCCGCGCTGCACTCCCCCATGTACTTCTTCCTGCGCCACCTCTCCGTGGTAGAGCTCCTCTACACCACCGACATTGTGCCCAGGACCCTGGCTGATCTGGCCTCCTCCCCGCGCCTCCGGGCCATCTCCTTCCAGGGCTGTGCAGCCCAGATGTACGTCTTCATCGTCCTGGGCATCTCCGAGTGCTGCCTGCTCACAGCCATGGCCTATGACCGCTACGCAGCTATCTGCCGGCCGCTGCACTACTCCACCCTCATGAGCCAGCGGGCCTGCGTGGCCATGGTGGGCACCTCCTGGCTCATGGGCATCATCACAGCCACCACGCACTCCTCCCTCATCTTCACTCTGCCTTTCCCCAGCCGCCCAATCGTCCCGCACTTCCTCTGCGACATCCTGCCAGTCCTGAGGCTGGCAAGTGCTGGGAAGCAGCGGAGCGAAATCTCCGTGATGACTGCCACGGTGGTCTTCATCATGGTCCCCTTCTCTCTGATCGTCACCTCTTATGCCCGCATCCTGGGTGCCATCCTGGCCATGGCTTCCACCCAGAGCCGCCGCAAGGTCTTCTCCACCTGCTCCTCACACCTGCTTGTGGTCTCCCTCTTTTTTGGAACGGCCAGTATCACCTACATCCGGCCCCAGGCAGGCTCCTCTGTCACCACGGACCGCATCCTCAGTCTCTTCTACACAGTCATTACGCCCATGCTCAACCCCATCATTTACACCCTTCGGAACAAGGAGGTGGCAGAGGCCCTGAGACACATGGTGAAGAGGCAGATCCCCTTACCCTGAAGGGACTCTAGGCTATCTACTGGTTCACTGACTGCTCCTTCTCCTAGCCTTCAGGTGCTGGACTTGAACCACAGCCTAACAGAAATCATGTAGCACCTCAAACACATAAGACCTCCCGGTATAAATTGCTGGAACTAAAACATAGATAATCTATACCTTATCTCCTACTCCATACCCCAGTCTCTCCAATCAGAGCACGGGTTATGAGGGCAAGATAGAATGAAAGCAATGAGGAAGAACGCCTTTGGGGAAGAACATCGAGCATCCTGTAGGTCACTCTGCATCCCTGGGCAAGGTGGTTGCCATAGCTACACTAGTAGCCAGAGGACCATGTCAGTCATGAAGACAAATGGTTATGAACTTGACACCCAACTAAGTGGCCCACCCAAAGCCTGTGAAGGAGTTTACCTGGCTTCCAGTTGTGTTTCTTCCACCATATCTGAGTCAGTGGTACATTTGTTCCGCTCTCAGCCTTCAAAAGGAGGAGTATCTGAGGATTCTAGACATGGCTCCCTTCTTCCCCAGATACCAGCACGAAGGGAAGATGGGTAGGCCACATCAAGGACTGGGGTTAGCCATCAGGAAAAACTTTTTGCCAGGAGATCCTGTGGCATGTCTCCCAGAAACACACAGGAGTCTTATGCTCTGGTGCCTTTCAGGAGGGAACTGGCCAGGGATTCCAGGAGGTCCACTGGCCAGAGAGGCAAGATCCTGAGTTGAAGCTAACCAGTGTGCGGAGGCAGGACTTGTGAACAGGAAGCACTTAGAGTCTCCAGTGCTGAGGCCACCTCCTGCATATCTCCCCTCAGGCCACTCTGTTGCCCTAGTGTGTGTCCTCCCTAATGAGACAGCAGCATGCGGCTGCTGGGAAAGGACATACTACTGTAGGTAATGCCTCCCTAGCCCCCAGTGCCACCTCTGTGTCCTCCACACATGGTCTTCAGAAGCTTCAACCCTCAGCGAGGAGCCACAAACCCAACATTACATCAAAAACATAAGCAGGAGCAAGTGGTAGGAGCCCAGTCTTCCCTCCCAATGCCTCTGATCTTCAAGCTGTTCTTGTCCCTCATAGACGTTGTTCTGGCACTGAGGAGTGCTTCAACCATGGGCATCAAGTGTGTTCCTCTGCAGCCCACCTCTGCCTCCTCTTCTAAATTCATTTCCCACCAACTCCCTGCACCTACACAGGCTTCTTATATCTCTGTTGCTTTCTGCAAGCTATTCTGCAGAAGTTCCTTACATACATCTTACTCAACATGCCCACCTGGCAAACTCCTATTCACCCTGCAAGACTCAAATCAATCACACCCTATCCCTTGGAAGGGGGCAGAGGGATAGGGTGTGGAGGAAACCACACTAAGAAATGTTGTGCACATATATGAATGCATCACTTTGAATCTCATTATGATGTATAATTATATTGCACCAATAAAAATCTAAAAAAAGTTTAAAAAAAGGAAAAGAAATTCCTCCTTGAATTTTGCTATCCAAAACACATTGCATTACTCCCTTCTTTATGCCACTGCCATTATAAACTTTTTTGCAATGAATTGCAATTATCTTTCATATTTCTTCACTTATTTCTAAGCTGCCAGCAAATCTGAACACAGGGAAAGAAGGCCCAGTCCCCATCACTCCCTAACGTAACTCAATGAATGTTGATTTATTTAATGAATCACTCAAGCATGATCATGGTCATAGTGTCATAAGCTCCAAAATGCTACATAAAATTCTGTTAAACTATTAAACCCCATGTTCTAGTTGACTTCCAGTGAGGGTTCAAAAATGCCAGTCTAGCCTGAGGCTTCCTAAATTATTGAGCCTGATCTGCCTTGAAATATTCTCCGTGAATCTTCTTTCTTCCTTGTCCTCCCCACCTTTTTTTTTTTTTTTTAACTGGTTCAGCTGCTCCTGTTAAACCCAAGAGCATTCCACCTCCAGCCCTATTTTATATTTTATTTTGAAATAAGCTAACCTCAAACCTTCAATCCTCCTGTCTCAGCCTCCTGAGCACTGGGATTACAGGTGTATGCCACTGTGCCCGGCCCACCCTGGCTTTCTGACATCACCCAGAACTGGTGACAACGCATCAACCTGGACAGGAAGCGCTCCCCGGCTGCACTCAGCCATTGGCTTGATCCGGGTGCCTTCAGCAGCACCCAGACTGGGTGAGGATGGCCCCGAGGCCATCCTACAGAGAACCTGGGGAGTGGACACGTAACACTCATTGTGGCCACTCCACGTCTAGGGAATTGTTTCACTTTAGAAGGATGGTTAGAAGAGAGACCTCCTACCTCCGTGACCTGCTTGCACCAATCAAATGCTCCCAGGCCTGACTTTGAGTAGCTGGTACCCACAAGAGGCCAAGAGCAGCAAAGAAGCCTGCAATGGCAAGTCGCTGGCCTACAAGTAACATCTAGGCCTGGGGGCAGCACCAGTGGCTTCTTCAATTGATTAGCTTGTGTTTGGGAGTTACTCCTGGCAGCTTAGCCTCTGGCCGTCTGTAGCCCTCCCCAAGGCTCTGTGTTTTGTTAATTATTTTTTTGCTTCATCATCCAGGCAATCAAGGATTCTGACTGATAGAACAGGTTTGGGAGGCAGTAGAGGGAAACATTAACCTTGGTGAACTAGAAATGAAGTGGTCTAGAACCTGTTTACAGAGACTAACAAAAAGTAATTGGGGGTCAGAGAACATCCTCAGACAAAGAGACACAGCTCAGGGAGCCCAGAGCTATCAGGCATTTCTGACATTCAGAAAAGGTCCCTGTGCTCATAGGACTCGTGACCTAATGCAGGTCGGAATGAGGAGAGGGAGTAAAGAGGAAACAAAACAGGCGAGAAATAGAGTGGGAGTAATTATAAAGGTATGTGAATGTGGACTAGAAGTTTAGTGTTCCTGGAGGGCTTCCTGGAAGAAGTAGCTCAATGCAGGACTGACAGCCTTCCTCACATCATGGCACAGGTGTAAAGTGCTAATATTTGAATGCAACATCAGGGTAAAACAAAGGAGATTTGGAAACATCTAGAATAGGGCTTGATACAAAAGAAAATAGTAGTAATAAATATATTATGCTAATAAAATAATAGAGAAGTCTTCAAATACTGGTTTCATGTGACACTTCTCAAACACAGCTTGCTTTTGTGGACACAGCTTTTACATTACATTATGAGCTTGAAAAATGGCTAAACACCTCCTGATCAAGCTCCTTACTTAGTACTGATTTTTAAAATGACTGGTGGTCACTGTCAAAGAAAACCATTCAAAGAAGCGGGTGATAAAAGCATGTAAGACATAGCTGGCCATGGCGGTGCATGCCTGTCATCCCAGTACTTGGGAAGCTAAGGCAGGAGAATTGAAAGTTCAAGGCCAGACTGGGCAACTTAGTTAGACCCTGTTTCAAAATAAAAATAAAAAGGGCAGGGGGTGTAACTCAAAGGTAGAATGCCCCTGGTTTCAATTCCCAGCCAATAAATAAATAAATAAATAAATAAATAAATAAATAAGGCTGGCAGTGCAGCTCAGTAATACAACACCCCTAGTTTCAATCTCCAGTACCACAAAAAAAAGTAAAATCTTTTTCAAAGTCATTAATAATTTTGCAATAGTTGAAATTATATGTAAATAATTCACTAGTTCTTCCTTTCCTTTCACAAAAAAAATGATAATGTTGAAAAATTCTTGTATTAATGACAGGATTTCATATCCTCATACTTTTTCAGTGTCAAGTATTTCAAAATACAGCACATCTGGAGGTACGATGCATAGAACGTGTGTTTAGAGCAGTCACTGTGTAGCTGGTTTAGATACCTTGACAGGACAGCGCAGCAGATAACCGAAGTATCCTCTGCACACGGGGACAGAAGTTCAGAAACAGCACGGAGCCTGCAGGAGGCCCCCTGGGCCCTCCAGGCCACGCCTTGAACTCGCTCTGCGTCCCCTTGCTTGCTTTGGCAGAAGGCTGCCTTTCTTGAGGAAACTGAAGACAGTGACCTGGATGTACCCCTACACTCTAAGCCATCTCACTCTGTTCTGTAATTGCTTCAGGTTGCTTTGCTGAAGGACAGAAGGCCACGCTAAGGAGAAAGCTGAAGGAGGCGATCTCTGACGCCTTTGGAAAACTGACAGACAAAAACTTACCATCTACAACATTCCTAACATAATACCCTACTTCTGTAGCTATAAGCATACAAAAACCTGATGACTTGATCATGACCTTGTAAACATAAAAGGCAGAGCGGAGTTTCATTCATGGAGTTGGCTCTCTTGCCTTCCCCCTCTCACCTACCTCTTCAGGACCAGAAATAAAGTCTCAAGAGCATTTTTTCATTGTGTCACCCTGAGCACTGCTGGGCCAGAACCCAGCATGATGTAATTCGGCCCACCCATCCAAAAGTTATGTATCCCCAATAGTACTTTATCAACAATGGGAAGTGGTAAATTTAGATGGGGACCAAGCATGTCTAAAGACACAAGAAAATTGCATCTGCCTCCTTCCCCAGCAAGCCATTACCCCCAACTCATTATTTTAGGGAGGAGGGATACTGGGTACTGAACCCAGAGGAGTCCTTTCTCTGAGCTATAGCCCCACTACTAATATATATATATGTGTGTGTGTGTGTGTGTGTGTGTGTGTGTGTGTGTGTGTGTGTGTGTATATATATATATATATATATATATATATATATATATATATATATCAGTTTTTCTCCAGAATTGTTTACCTCCCCTCGCAGTTGCTCTCATGGGTCCTGGGAATGGTCCCTCCGGTCCTTTCTGAGTGATCCTCTCCTCACTTGCACCAGGATTGTCTCTCTTCCAAGTCCCTTCTGCAAACCCATACATGATCTCCCCTGCCTCTTCAACATGGCACATTTCAGATTTTCTGGCAACTTTAGAGGGACTTTTTTTTTTTTTTTTTTTTTTTTTTTGCGGTACTGGGGATTGAACTCAGGGGCATTCTACCTCCAAGCTATACCTCCAGCCCTATTTTTTATTCTTTATTTTGAAACAGGGTCTCACTAAGTTGCGGAGGGCCTCACTAAGTACCTGAGGCTGGCCTCGAACTCGGATCCTCCAGTCTCAGCCTCCCAAATGCTGGGATTACAAGTGTGCGCCACCACGCCCGGCATTAAAGGGACTTCTTTTAATGAATAAAATCCTCAACTCTGTGTGTGTGTGCGTGTGTGTGTGTGTGTCTAGAGATTGAATCCAAGGGTGTTTTACCTCCTAGCTACACTCCTAGCCATATTTTATTTTTCATTTGAAACAGGGTCTTGCTAAGTTGCTGAAGAAACAAGGTCTTCCTAATTTGCTGAGGCTGGCCTTGCACCTGTGATCCTCCTGTCTCAGTCTCCCAGTTACTGAGATTACAGGTGTGCACCACCATGCCCAGCAGATCCTCAATTTTCAAGACATCTTTGTCTTAATGAAATTCACAGAAAGACAAATGATAGTAGTAACAGTCATAGCAGTAACTGAAGTAGATTAATCAGCTGTTCATTATTTACCATTCACTGCATCGGCAATTTTCTTATACCCATTTATTAATCTATTTTACAACTATTTTGTGAATATCTTCTATGTTCCAGACACTATTCTAGGCACTAGGAATACACTGGTGAATCAGACAGACAGTATCCCTGCCCTTATCAGACACTTCATTTTAGCAAAGGGAGAGAAGTGGTAAACTAATAAAGAAGTAAATTTCAGGTAATGCAAAGTGATTATGTTATAAAGAATAACAGGGAAGCTACATTTAATCCTCATGACAATCATGTGAAACACAGAAACTATTATAATCATGAGTTTAGATAAAGAGGACAACGTTCATACATGTACCAAGAACAGGGCCCTGCTCATACAAAAGACATCAGAGGAAACAACTTCCAGGTGGCTTCCGTCTTTCTAAATGGAGTTGATGGGAGCTCTCTACCTAGATCCTCACCTCTAATTGCAATTCCAGCACTGCTTGGACAACTCTTGGAATTAGGGTTGCTAAGTTTAAAAACAAAAATACAAGCCAGACACAGTAGACACGGTAGCACATGCCTGCAATCCCAGTACTTGGGAAGCTGAGACAGGTGGATCACAGGTTCAAGGCCAGCCTCAGCAACTTAGTAAGACCCTGTTTCAAAATAAAAAGGGCCAGGAAAGTAGCTCAAAGGTAGAATGTCCCTGAGTTTAATTCCCAGTACCAAAAAACAAAATTACAGGACACCTGATTAAATTTGGATTTCTGATGAACAACAAATAATTTTTTTAGTGTAAGTATATCCAAAAGATTTCTTTCCCAGAAAGAAAAAACAGCCTGAATTCCTCTGGCTAAATATTTCAAGAAGCTGGACATGGTGGTACACACCTATAATCCCAGTACTTGGGAGGCTGAGACAAGAGGATCACAGGTTTGTGGCCAGCCTCAGCAATTTAGTGAGGCCCTCCACAACTTGTGGTAGCACATGCTTGTAATCCAGTACTTGGGAGACTGAGACAAGAGAATCGCAGGTTCGAGGACAGTCTCAGCAATGTAGAGAAAATCTCAGCACACTAGTGAGACCTTGTTTCAAATAAACAAAAAAATTTTTTTTTTAATTTTTTTTTTTTTTTTGCAGTACTGCATATTGAACCCAGGGGAGTTCTACCTCTGAGCTACACCCCCAGCCCTATTTTTAATTCTTTATTTTGAAACAGGGTCTCACTAAGTTGCAGAGGGCCTAAGTAGCTAAGGCTAGCCACAAACCTGCAATCCTCCTGTCTCAGTCTCCCAAGTACTGGGATTACAAGTGTGTGCCACCACACCCGGCTTCCAGTCTTTTATAAAAATAACTTTTGAGCCGGGCGTGGTGGCGCACGCTTGTAATCCCAGCATTCGGGAGGCTGAGACCAAAGGATCCGGGTTCGAGGCCAGCCTCAGCTACCTAGTGAGGCACTCCGCAACTGAGTGAGACTTGGTTTCAAAATAAAGAATAAAAAATAGGGCTGGGGGTATAGCTCGGAGGTAGAACGCCCCTGAGTTCAATCCCTAGTACCGCAAAAAAAAATAAATAAATAAATAACTTTTAAAGCCAGGTATGGTGGTGAGTATTAAATACCTACCTACACCTTCCCCATCCTTCCCTTCCCCGGCCATCTACTCCCAACTCATTCTTGACTCTTAGACCATTTCCCTGTCCTGAAAACTGTGAACTCAGTTGGATTATAAAACAATAAAAACTCTTGTGAAGGGTAATTTGGCAAAATGTTTCAAAAACACTTTGAAACAGTCTGTTTCTCAACATTCCATTTCTAGAATTTTGTGCTAAGGAAAGCATAAGATAAATATACAAAGATACAAGTGTAACAATATCTATGGCAACAATATTTATGACCAAAAAATTAATTCCAGTGATAGGAAATGGCTTAAAATTGTAGCACAGCCAGGCACAGTGGTGCATACCTATAATCCCAGTACTTGGGAGGTTGAGACAGGAGGATCACAGGTTCAAGGCCAGCCTCAACAACTTAGCAAGACTCTCAACAACTTAATGAGACACTGTTTCAAAATAAAAAATAAAATAGGGCTGGGATGTAGCTTGGTGGTGTAATGCCCCTGGGTTCAATCTCCAGTATCAAAAAAAAGGCAATTCATCTTCTATATAGTACACTACTACATGGATATTAAAATCATGCTCTAGAAGTCTCCCCATATAGTACAATGCTATATAGCTTAATAAAGTAAAAAATAAATTGGGCATGGTGGTATATGCCTGTAATCCCAGCTACTCAGGAGACTGAGACACAGAGATCTCAAGTTTGAGACCCACCTATGCAATTTAGCAAGTACTGGTTCAATCCCCAGTACTTCAAATAAATAAATATTCCAAAACAATTTTCTTCGTGGTACTAGAGTTTGAACCCAGGGGCATTCTACCTTCAAGCTTTATACCTTCAAGCCCCACCCCTATTTTATTTTTGTTTTCAAACAGGGTTTCGCTAGGTTATAAGAGTCTCAGTACTTGCAAGGCTGTCCTCAAACCTGCAATCCTTCTGTCTCAACCTTCCAAGTACTGGGATTACAAGTGTGCGCCACTGTGCCCGGCTTTCCAAAGCAATTTAGACAATATAATCTCAATTTTAACTTTTAGCAGCATGCATTCATATGTTTACAGGGCAAAACCAGACCACAGCAATTTCCCCAAAACATATTAACACCAAAATGTTAATAGTTAACTTCTTTTCTTCTGGATGCAAAATTCTCTGCAATTGACAGTGTTGCTTTTATAAACTGGGAAAGAACATTGGTGCCATTTAAATTCATTCACGGTGCCTTCAGAGAGGTTTCCCCGCTTGTGCTGGTCCCTCCTGCGGCTTAGAGCCGAAGGAGAGTTGATGGAGGAGAAAGAACTGGTTTTCCAAGAAAAGAAGATGGGGCTTTTCTGGATCCCTCTGGCCAGCAAATTGAGGTGGAATCCAAGTAGAAATATTTGACAGTTTGTTGCAGGAAAACAAACATCATTTTGAGTCTAAGGTCCAAATCAGGCCTTCTACTCAGTCAGGGGACAGAGAGGGATGTATATTTCTACCCCAGGACCCGTGGGAGAAATGAAGAATAAGTCTGTCAGGGAGGAGGGAAAGAAACTGAGCAGAAAACAGCAACATCTTAGGGACCCCAGGAGAGATGCCAACAGTCAGAAGCGAAGAAACTGGACAAATGCCACCAGACCTAAAGCAGCAGGAACAAGACTCTTGGCACCCGGCCGGGTATCCCAGTGTGCACCTATAATCTCAGTACTCGGGAGACTGACACAGGAAGATCACAGGTTCATGGACAGCCTTAGCAACTTAGCAAAAGCCTGTTTCAAGAAATAAAAAGGAGCCGGGCGTGGTGGCGCATGCTTGTAATCCCAGCATTCGGGAGGCTGAGACTGGAGGATCCGGGTTCGCGGCCAGCCTCAGCTACCTAGTGAGGCACTCCACAACTTAGTGAGACCCGGTTTCAAAATAAAGAATAAAAAATAGGGCTGGGGGTGTAGCTCGGAGGTAGAATGCCCCTGAGTTCAATCCCCAGTACCACAAAAAAAAAAAAAAGAAAAGAAATAAAAAGGGCTGGGGGCATAACTCAGAGGTGGTAGAGCACCCCCTGGATTTGATCCCCAGTACAGAAAAAGAAAACAGAAAGTCTCAGCTCCTGAACTTCAAAAACCAAACCACTACTCCCTATCCTTCCCTGGCACCCAGCCACGCCACCCAGGTTGGACATCATGCTTACAGTAAAGGAGTTTTTGTTTGGTTTGGTACTGGGGACTGAACCCAGGTGCATTCTACCTCCAAGATACATCCCCAGCCATTTGTTATTTTTTATTTTGAATCTCGATAAGTTGCTGAGGTTGGCCTCAAGCCTGTGATCCTCCTGTCTCTGCCTCCCAAGTACTAGGATTACAGGCCTGCATCACCATTCCTGGCATGGGACAGCAGAGGTAACTGATGTCAGAGAGAAAAGCTTGCAAAGGAGAGTCTCTGGGAGAAGGAGGAACAAAGATGTCTCAAGAATCATAGCCCCAAAAGGCACCTGAGCCTCAGAAAACACCAGGAATTTGTAGATCCTCATCTGGGACTGCCCAGCCGCCTTCCTTCCTCAACCTCCCTTCCTATGCCGGGTTCTGCACTCACAACAAGCCAGGCAAGGCCGTAGGAACAGGCCCCAGAAGAGCAGCCCCGGGCAGCACATTTGCACCGCATCCCCGCTTCTCCATCCTCCTCGAAAATGTCCAGAGAGCCCCCGGCCCTTATCTCCAAGAACTGGGGAGCGGGGAGGGCGGTCAAGGGCTCCAAAGGTATCTCTTCATGAGCCTCCTCATGGCCCCCGTGACCTCCTTGTTCCTCAAAGTGTAGATAAAAGGGTTGAACATGGGGGTGACGACCGTGTAGAAGACGGCCAGGATCTGGTCGGTGTCCCGCGAGGAGGCCGCCTGGGGCTTCATGTAGGCCACGGTCCCGGTCCCAAAAAAGAGCACGACCACGAAGAGGTGGGAGGAACAGGTGGAGAAGACTTTTCGGCGCCCCTGGGATGTCGCGACCCGCAGGATGGCGGCCAGAATGCAGACGTAGGAGGCCACGATCAGGAGGAAGGGGGTGAGGATAAAGGCGACGGTGACGGCGAGGTTCCCCACCTCGCCCCACCAGGTGCTGGCGCTCGCCAGCCTCAGCACCGGCAGGATGTCGCACAGGAAGTGGCGGATGGTGTTGGCGCCGCGGAAGGGCAGGGTGAAGATGGAGACCGAGTGCGTGGTGCCGGTGACGACGCCCATGAGGTAGGAGGCGCCCACCATGGCGGCGCGCGCGCCCGGGCTCAGCAGCGCCGCGTAGCGCAGCGGCCGGCAGATGGCGGCGTAGCGGTCGTAGGCCATGGCGGCGAGCAGGCCGCACTCGGTGACGCCGAAGAGCGCAAAGAAGTAGAGCTGGGTGAAGCAGCTGGCAAGCGGGATGGTGGGGCTGGAGGCCAGGAGGTCGGCCAGCATCCTGGGCACGACGGTGGTGGTGTAGAGGATCTCCACTAGCGAGAAGTGGCGGAGGAAGAAGTACATGGGCGAGCGCAGGGCCGGGTCCGCCAGCGTGAGGAGGATGATCAGGGAGTTGCCCAGCAGGGTGACCACGTAGATGCAGAGCACCCCCCAAAACAGAGGGCCCCGGAGGGAGCCAAACCCCGAGAACCCCAACAGAATGAACTCTGTGACTGCTGTGCCGTTGCCACCCTCCATGTCCCCAAAGCCGGGCTGGAAGAGGGAACCCGAAGGGGGCTCACGGGGCACCAGGAGGGAGCCAGGCAAAGAGAAGGGGTGCAGCAGCCAAGGTGTGGGGGGGCCGGAAGAACATCCCAGCTCTCAGGACAGGAGGGTGAGCGCCTGGGCCACGGTGACTCCCTCCCACAAGGAAGATAAGCCGGGGCTGTTAGAGGGGAAACAGCAGACCTTCCTGGAGGAGGGGACCTGACAGACAGTGGACTCCGGGGTCTGGGCTCTGGGAGCAAAGGGCTGGGAATGGGAGGACAGCTGCCCTAGGGATAGTGTTTGAGAATAGGGACAGAAAGGTGGACGAGCAGAGGACAGAATAAAGAAAGCTTGCAGACGGAGACTGGAAGAAAAATGGATTCACCCGGAGGCAGAGAGCGAGAAAGATAGGAAATCAACAGAGAGGGAAAGAAAAGACCCAGGACTGAGCGCACAGCGGGGGCCCCGTGCCACTTTTACCTGCAGAGGGTCCCCAAGGCCTCAGAAAGCACCTTCCAGGAAGCACTCACAGCAGCTCAGTCCTCCCAGGAGCCTGAATCCCCTGGGCACAGGGTGAAGGGGAAAACTGGAGGGAAGATGCAGAAGGAGAAAGTGCCTTGTCCTGCCACATCGCTGGGCCTGCTTGTCCTGCTGTCCCACCAGGCTTGGAGCATCCCCCTACGGAGAGCAGAGACCCCTCTGGAGGGGCCAGAGCCCCTCAGCAAGGCCCGAATGGAGCTGGGCTCAGAAACCCAGTGTTTTAACTCCCTGGACAGTTTCTGAAGTTGGACGGCTCAGGCCCCTGCCCCGAGAGCTGCCTTCTGCCCGACCCATCCTTAGCCTTCTTCCCACAGCCTGGAAGCACATTTTTAAAGCCCTTTTCTTCAAAGAAAAGAAGTTGAAATACCAACAGTCTGACTTCTAAGAGAACTCCCAACCCACCCAGGGCCTGGCCCCTCCCCCGCTGTGAGAAAAGCTGTGATGCTCTCTTAGATCTTGGCTGGGGCAGGTGACGTCCCACAGGTGACCCAAGAGGATGCCTCAAGCACTAATGACTCAATGAATAAAAACCTTCAAATCGTACATATCACTTAAATGAGAAAGAGTTTCTCTTCGTTGCCACAGCTCATGTCCAATTTAGTGGCCTAGGGAGCTTCTTCTAACTCAAAGCAGCCTGTTGTTTGCTTGGGTTATTTTCCTTTGTAGGTTATGAAAGTTTATTAAGAATTTCAAGAAATATATGTAGGTATTTTACCCTCAAAGAGGGACAGCACAACTCCCTACTCCTTAAGTGTGGGCTGTGCAATCTGAGTTTCTAGGAAGGGGGGGAAAAGAGTAACTACAGTGGAGCGAGTGCCCCAGAACACCTCAGACGTGGGGCCAAGGTCTCAGCAACAGTGATAAATCACTCTGAGAGTGCTCACCTTTGACAGTCGTGAGAAAAACATCAGACAGATTCCCATGAAATGCCTGCTCAGTACTCCTCAAAGCTATCCAGGTCATCAAAACCAGGGAAGTCTGAGAAACTACGGAAACACGACAACTAAATGTAATATACCATCCTGAGTGGCCCCATTACAGAAAAAGGACATTAAGTAAACACTAAGGAAATCTGAATAAAATACGGACTTTAGCTAATCATTATGTTTCAATATTGGTTCATTAATTGTGACACATGTGCTGTATTAATTTAATGGAAGGTGTTACTAATAGAAAAAGTGGATGGGATGGGGTATGTGAGTGTGCTATGTACTATCTTAGCAATTTTTTGTAAATCCAAAACTCCTCCAAAATAAAATGTTACTATTTAAAAGTTTATTTATTAACCAGGCCTGGTAGTGCACACCTGCAATCCCAGTATTTGGGAGACTGAGATAGGAGGATCACCAGTTTAAGGCCAGCCTCAGCAACTTAGTGAGAACCTGTTTCAAAATAAAGAATAAAATAGAGCCAGGCGTGGTGATGCACGCCTGTTATCCCAGCATTTGGGAGGCTGAGACCGGAGGATCTGGGTTCGCGGCCAGCCTCAGCTACCTAGTGAGGCCCTCCGCAACTTAGTGAGACCCTGTTTCCAAATAAAGAATAAAAAATAGGGCTGGGGGTATAGCTTGGAGGTAGAATGCCCCTGAGTTCAATCCCCAGTACCGCAAAATAATAATAATAATAATAATAATAATAATAATAATAATAATAAAATAGGGCTGGGGTATAGTTCCAAGGTAGAATGCCCCTGGGTCCAATCCCCAGCAACACTAATTAATTAATTCATTAAAGTTGATTATTTGACATGGAAGAAATTTGGAATATGTTGCTAAGTGACAAAGTTAAAATATTAAATTATCAATATCAAATTTTCATTCAAATAGGTATATAACCAAAGCATAAGGATGGTAGACTCTACGTACAACAGAGCTGGGATATTAGATATATTCTTTTTGTTTATATGTTTTTAAATATATTTTAAACCCACTGATCATATAATAGGGAAAATACTGCACAAAATGTTAAAGTAAAGTGATATTATCATTTTAATTTATTTTGATATTTCTAATGTCTTTGGTTTCAACTAATTATGCCTACTTTTTTTTCTTTTTTTTTTTTGCGGTACTGGGGATTGAACTCAGGGGCATTCTACCTCCAAGCTATACCCCCAGCCCTATTTTTTTTTTTTTTTTTTGTGGTACTGGGGATTGAACTCAGGGGCATTCTACCTCCAAGCTATACCCCCAGCCCTATTTTTTATTCTTTATTTGGAAACAGGGTCTCACTAAGTTGCGGAGGGCCTCACTAGGTAGCTGAGGCTGGCCGCGAACCCGGATCCTCTGGTCTCAGCCTCCCGAATGCTGGGATTACAAGCGTGCGCCACCACGCCCGGCTTCCTATTTTTTATTCTTTATTTTGAAACTGGGTCTCACTAAGTTGCGGAGGGCCTCACTAGGTAGCTGAGGCTGGCCACAAACCCGGATCCTCCGGTCTCAGCCTCCCAAATGCTGGGATTACAAGTGTGCGCCACCATGCCCGGCTCACTTTACATTTTTCAAATGAATGCCTGGTAGAAAGGCTACACACAGGCCTAGGGGTGTAGCTCACTGGTAGAGCGCATGAGGCCATGAATTCAGTCCCCAAGGTGGAAGGGGGGGTACAGGAGGGACAGGATCAGTTAGGTTGTTCCAAGCTTTTTTTTTTTGGTACTGGAAATTGAACCCAGGGGCCCTCCATCTCCAAGCTACACCCCCAGCCTTTTTATGTATTTTGAAACAAGGTCTCACTAAGTTGCTGAGAGTCTCCCCAAGTTGCTGAGACTATCCTCAAAGCTGCCATCCTCCTGTCTCAGCCTCCCAATTAAGAGATTATAGACGTGCACCACCACACCTGGTGTGTTTCAAGCTTTAGGATGGTCAACATTTCCGTAATTTCCAATTAAAGTGAGTTATAAATAAAATAGGTGCAGAATATTTTGAGAAATAGAACAAAAAAGTTTTGTTTTTTTTTTTTTATTATTTTAATGGGATCTGTTTGTTTTCTTAAAATCCGCACGCTATTCTGGAGCAGCACAATTCTGGAGTTTGTGTAAATGGGATCACACCGCCCCCGTGTGGTAAGTCTCTGAATAGCCATATTAAGCATTGCCTCTCCCTGAGCTATGACGAGGAGATGGTAACAGGAAGTGGCCTTGGAGATCTACTCATCCACGCTGTTCAATCTTCACTAAAGGAAACTGAGGTTAAGAAAAATTCCTTTTGTTTTCCCAAATCACTCATCAAATTAATGACAGAGCTAAGACCTGTAATAATAATTATATATAGGACATGGCCATGTTACATAAATCATGTCTCTTAATCCTAATACAACGAGGTTTAAATAACCCCACTCTACAGATAAGGAAATCAGGATAATGGAGATGAAGGATCTTTTCTGAGGTCACAAAGCCTGACAAAGCAGGGCCAGAACTTAAACTCAGTCCATCTGCCCCAGAACCAACCTAACTGAACACTGTAAATGCAGCTTCTGAATCCAACGCCCAACCCACATGTGTCTGTAACATGCCTGCATCTAGGTCACAAATATGCCTTGGAGACATCTGCTCTAATTCCATCATGTACTAGAAGAGGAAACAGTGGTGGAAAGGAGAGATGACTTGTCCAGTCACCAAGGGACAGAGCAGGGGCTGGTCAGGGCTGCAGGCTTCTAGTCTTAGGCTTTCTCTAAGCCTCTGTTCCACCTATTCATCTACTGCAACTGAGTGTGAGTGAGTGTGTGTGTGTGTGTGTGTGTGTGTGTGTGTGTGTGTGCACTGCCATGCACACCCAAATAGGGGCAATCCTGCCTATAGGAAGAATAGCCAGGAAAAAAAAAATACCAAGGAAGTGATCTAAGGGAAAGGGAGGAGGAAGACTGAGGTTCATTTATGGAAATACTACCATCGACTATACACCAACCTCAATCTCAGTACTCTGTATCAGGAAGCAGGGAAATAGGGAGGCAGGGAGGGAGAGAACCAAGTGCTGTGTGCATGTATGTCATGTCAACATGATTTACATTAAGATGTGAACTATAATGCACCAATACAAGCACATTTAAAGAAAAAAAAAAGAGCCAGTGACAGCAGCTTCTCCAGTCAGCACCTGTCCCTTCACAGAATTTGAGTGCGGAGGCAAGGGTCAAAGTTTAGGGAAAGAAAGGGACCATTGGTGACCTAAGGCCCAACAGCTGGGGCCCTGAAGGACGGAGGTGAAGACACTTCCATGAGTGCACAATCCAAGTCCAGTGTGCAGGGCCTGGAGGGTCACACGAGGCCCCCAGGAGATCAGATGTCACACACAGGCAGAGTTCAAGCCAGGAGCCCCTGCCTTGCCCAGGTCAGAAGTGTCTCCCACACAGGCACACTGGGACAGGAGCTGAGAGGGTGCAAGACCTGGCTCTGGCAGGAGAGAGGAAAGGAGGGCCAGAGACAGGGCAGAACTTCCCGGGTGTCCTGAAGCCGGGGTGCTCTGAGTGACCCTGAGCGCCTGCCAGAGCAGCTGAGGGTGACGTGAGAGGCAGCACAGGATGGAGGCTGCAGGTGCTAAGAGACCCTCTTGCCGCCGTGGGCTGTCTCCCTCCAGGTGCCTGTGGAGGTGAGTGCTACAGTGTCCAGGGTGTAGATTGGTGGAGGGACCTGGAGACGGAAAACAAACTGAGGAATGATGTGGAAATAAGAGAAAGAAGACCTGTGGTGTTGGGCAGCCCCACAAACGTTGGAAGAGGAAATTGGCCTCAGGTTGTTACTGAAAAGACTGCAGTAGACGGAAGAGGCTAGCAGTGGGGTAGCCTATCCCTAGAGACCATGAAAAAGCACCTAGGGCTGGGACCAACTTTTATCCTGAACCCAGAACTCCTGGACTCTCCGGGGAGCTTTCTTCTCTTATGGAAAGTGAAATAAGTGAAGACCTCACGCGGGCTAAGAGCTCCAGTGAGCAACTGGGACAGGGACTGCCTCTCCAGCCCCCTGAGAGCCTTTTACTCTGCAAGTCTGCGCAGTAACTTGCATCTATCCAGGTGCCACTTAATGATTAACAAAGGCCTTCTCCCTGGGAGTTCTGGGTAAGTTTTAATTAATTCCCTGGGCTCAGCCAAGTCACCCCAGCTCCCTCAGGCCTGCTCTCCAGCCTCATGGCCCCCAGTGCCTCTGCAGCAGTAATTACCTTCTCAAATGAGAACATCTCCGCACAGCAGCACCAATTACAGCCACAAGAACTCTGCAGTTATTTTTGTCCCTCAGCATTAAAAAATAAAGTAATAAAAAGAATCCAGGCATGGTGATACATGCCTGTAATCCCAATACTTGGGAGGCTGAGACAGGAGGATCACAGGTTTGAGTCCAGTTTCAGCAATTTAGTGAGGTCCTCAGCAACTTAGCAAGACCCTGTTTCAAAATAAGAAATGAGAGCCAGGCATGGTGTTGCATGCCTGTAGTCCTAGTGCTTGGGAAGCTAAGACAGGAGGATCGCAGACTCAAAGTCAGCCTCAGCAACTTAGCAAGGCTCCGTTTCAAAATTTAAAAAATAGATCTGGGAGTGTATTCCAGAGGTAGAATGGCCCTGGATTCAATCCCCAGTAAAGCGCGCACGCGCACACACACACACACACACACACACACACACACACACACACACAGAGCTGAGGTGTATCTCAAAGGTAAAATACCCCTAGTTTTTATCCCCAATACTAAAGGCAGGGTGGGGGGACATAAAACAGAGTCAGGAATTAAACTTTTAAAAAATGTCTAAAGTAAGACCTATGCCCTTCCTAAGGCTGGGCCACAAGTTTGGCTCAAAACTGTTTACAGCCAACTCAAAAAGCACAGTCTGGTGCATTCTAAAGTTCAATGGTGCCCATGAGATGAAGTAGAGACAGATTACTCAGAAAGTACAACTGTTCTTGGAACTAAGACCAGACAGGAATTTCTCCCAAGGACACTCCTAGAGAGATGACTGTGGCTCCTGGCGTTGCCTGTACAGTGGCTTCTCCAGGATGGACCTAGTCACCTCCCTCCACACAGGCGCCCTCCAACTAGGAGAGACAAGATGCTCCAGGTACTCTGCTTTCCTGATGGAGCTTAGTCTAAGGCAGAGTTTCTCGACCTTAACACTATTGGTAGTTGGGGTCAAATAATTCTTTGCTGTGGGAGTTGGTCTATGCATTGTAGGATGTCCAGCAGCGTGCCTGGCCTCTATCCAATGGGTACCAGTAGCACCCCTCCCTCTAATTGTGACACCAAAATGTCTTCAGACATTGCCAAATGTCTCCAAACTTTGTAAATCACCCTCAATTGAGAACCAGTGATCCAAGGTTAGAAACCGTTGTTCCTAGTTTTTTAATGTAGAGTGGCAAAGAAGAAACATCTGGTTTTATTTTTATTATTATTACAGCTCTATTGAGGTATAAGTTATGTACCATAAAATTCACTCATCTTAGCACTTGCAATTCAGTGGTTTCAGCATATTCACAAGGTTATGCAACTATCAGCACTATCCAATTTTGGAACATTTTCATCATGCCAAAAAGTAACTCTGAAGCCGGGTGTGGTGGCACACGCTTATAATCCCAGTACTTGGGAGGCTGAGACAGGAGGAGCGTAGGTTCATGGCCAGCCTCAGCTACTCAGGCCCTCCACAACTTAGTGAGACCATGCTTCAAAATAATGAATAAAAATAGAGCTGGGGAGGGAGGAGCCCAAGATGGCGTCAGTGAAACACCTCTCCTCAGGTGCTGTGAGCTGGAATCAAATCTGCCATAAAAGCAGCTTCTTTTTTTTTTTTTTTTTTTTTTTTGCAGTACTGGGGATGGAACTCAGGGGCATTCTACCTCCAAGCTATACCCCCAGCCCTATTTTTTATTCTTTATTTTGAAACCAAGTCTCATCAAGTTGCAGAGTGCCTCACTAGGTAGCTGAGGCTGGCCGAGAACCCGGATCCTCCAGTCTCAGCCTCCCGAATGCTGGGATTACAAGCGTGCGCCACCATGCCCGGCAAAAGCAGCTTCTTGATGGAAGAAAAAAAGCGACAAAAAAGTGAACAAAACAATGAAATTAGAACTTTTTCTCCCAGAAAGCCGCTCAGGGAGAGACCCCAGAAAGCCCGACCATGTGGTGGCGGCCCCAAGCCATGGAGGCATGGCTGCGGCGGCCTTTAAGCCTTTAAGCCGGCCACCCAGGTGCATACCCAGCAACCAGGCACGGAGTAAGTGACTCCAGAACTCCACATCCTAACAGGGCGGCGGATTCCCAAACCTTCCACAGTGACTGGAACCCTTGATACGACCAGCATAAGGCCCCGAGGCACCACCCCAACTCACCTCTCTCGCCAGAGCAGGAGCAGCGATCAACTGCACTGCAGAGCCTGAATCAAAACTGCCGCAAACACAGCTTCTTGACGGAAGGAAAGAAAAGAAAAGCAGCAAAAAAAAAAGTGAATAAACCAACAAAAACAGCTGAACAGAACCCAGGGAGAACAAAGGAGCTGGCGCGTACACGAGCACGCACGGCAGTGGCATACACTGCAAACTGGCAGCCGGCTGGCGGCCGCCATCTTGCCGGCCGCCATCTTGGCAATCGTCAGGAGCAGCATCTATTAGCACCAGGACCTCCAATGACCTCCTGCACACCTAACAACCAGAAGTGGAGTAAGCAACTACGGAAGTCCACACCCTAATCAGGCGGCATATCCCCACAGGAGCAACAGTGATCAAGAACACCTGGGACACCCAAGATCACCCCTCCCACTGGAACCAGAGCATCAGGGATCTGTAAGTTAAATTGCACTCCCAGGGTGCAGTGGCCCCTATACAAAGTCACCTGCCCTTCAAGCGATTGGATAGAGCAGAAGTGCGGGAGGGTCTCAGTGCATACAGGCATAAGGAACTTCCAGGCACCCTGGAAAATGCCTGACATATAGTTTGCACTCCCACCATCAGCAAAGGCAGAGAGAGAGAGAAGCAGACAGGCCCTGTGGAGAGGTCAGAGATACAAGCTTGCAGCAGGAGAGGCATCAGCAGAACCCCCTGCCTGCACTGACAGAGCAAGTAAAAATGCCAGAGACACACTCGAAAATTTAAGCTCTGTACTTACAAACTAGCAGGGTTGTTGTTTTTGTTTCTTGTTGCCGTTGTTTTTTGGTTTTGGGGGTTTTTGGTGTGTGTGTGTGTGTGTGTGTGTGTGTGTGTGTGTGTGTGTTATGTTTTATTTGTTTTTACTCTGTTTTGTATTGCCTTGATTTATGTTTGTTTGGATGATTGGTTGCTTTGGGGTTTTTTTTTTTTTTTTTTTTTTTTTTTTTTTTTTTTTTTTTTTTTTTTTTTTTTTTGGCTTAGTTTCTTGAATCTCCTCCTTATCCCTTTTTGCAAGCTTCCTTCCCTCCTTCCTTCCTTCCCTCTCTCCCATCTATATTCTTCTCAACACTTTCTTTTCTCTTTTCTTTTTCCTTTTTTCTATCTCATATCAAGACCATTTCATAATACCACACTTAAAACTCTACATTGACTACCAGAATCCCCCGACATATCTACCATTTCTAATCTTTACAATATATCACCTCAACACACTCAACCTCTTATTCCACTGGACCATACACTCTACTTTATCCTATTCTTACATTCATCACTGCGACTTCTCACCCAACCTTTACCACTGAACACAACCTGTTCCTGTATATACCAGCAGACACCTGTAAACCCTCGCTGCAGAGATTGGACGAGGAAACTTGCAAGAGCAGCAAAGATATAAATCTAAGAACAGGGAAACCATGGGAAGGAAAAATAGCAAAGAAACAATGAGCCACCACAACCCCTCAATAACAGATCTCACCAACCCAAAATGGCAGAGATTACCAGAAGAACAATTTAGATCTTTAATACTAGAAACAATAAAGGATTTTAGGAAAGAATGTAGGGAGAGTTGGAAAGAAATAAAGGAACAAATAAACAAAGAATCTGATGACCTGAAAAGGAACCAAAAGGAAGTGAAAGATGCAATACCTGAAGTGAAGACATCAATACAAACTATAAAGAGTATAGTAGACCACATGGAAAATAGAATATCACTCTTAGAAGATAACCATTCCAAAAATGAATCCATAGTATGTAATTTAGAAAAAAAAAATTCGACAGTATGAATTGGACATCGATGAGATCTGGGCCAATTTTAAAAGAGCTAACATAAGAATAATAGGCATAGAAGAGGGATCAGAAATTGAAACTAATGGAATAAACAATCTTTTCAAAGAAGTAAAATGAGAGAATTTTCCAAACATAAAAAGAGAAGTCGACACACAGGTACAGGAAACATATAGAACTCCCTCGAGACAAGACCAAAGAAGAGGTTCACCATGCCACATAATAATCAAGTTGACTAATGTAGAGGATAAGGAGAGAATTCTAAAGGCAGCAAAAGTAAAAGGCCAAGTGACATTCAGAGGCAAACCAATTAGAATCACTCCAGACCTCCCAAACCAACTCATGAAAGCCAGGAGGGGCTGGAGTAACATATTCTAAACTCTGAAAGAAAATACTTGAAGCCAAGATTCTCCTACCCAACAAAACTCTCTGAAAATTGACAGGGATATAAAAATCTTCCATGACAAACAGAAACTGAAAGAACTACAAAGAAGAACTAACAAGTAAATGTCAGAACTGGAGAAACAATAATTTCCAGGAAGCAAACAACTAAGCAAAGAAAAATAAACACCACCGAAAACAGAAGTCAAAACTCAAAATGTTACAAATTAAAAATCATCTGTCAATAATCACACTGAATATAAATGGTCTCAATTCCCCAATAAAAAGGCACAAGGTGGCAAAATGGAGAAAAACCTAGAATCCATCTATATGCTGCCTGCAAGAAACACACCTTACAAGCAAAGACTCCCACAAATTAAAGATGAAGGGCTGGAGTAAGGTAATTCATGCCAATGGAACTCGAAGACAAGCAGGAGTAGCAACCATGATATCAGATAAATTAGATTCAAGCCTAAGCTTATCAGAAGAGACAAAGCAGGGCATTTTTTACTAGTGAAAGGAACGATCCAGCAAGAGGAAATAACAATTATCAAGATCTATGCCCCAAACATAGGTGCAGCCACTTTCATAAAACAAACTCTGTATGATATAAAGACACACATAGATCCCAATACACTAATACTGGGAGACTTCAATACTCCTCTCACATCACTAGACTGATCTTCTAAACAAAAGGTCAGTAGAGATGCCTCAGACCTAAAGAATACCATAAACCAAATGGACCTATTAGACACATATAGACTCTTCCACCCAACTGCAGCTGAATTCACATTTTTCTCAGCTGCACACAGAACCTTCTCCAAAATAGACCACTTTCTGGGCCACAAAGCAAGCATTGGCAAATTCAAAAAATGCAACATAATTCCTTGCATCTTTTCAGACCACAATGGAGTAAAACTAGAAATCTACTCTAAGAAGACCCAGAGTAACCATGTAAACACATGGAGACTGAACACCACATTGCTGAATGAGGATTGGGTCATAGAAGAAGTAAGGGGAGAAATTAAAAACTTCCTACAAACAAATGAAAACAGAGATATAACATATCAAAACCTCTGGGACACTTTGAAGGCAATACTAAGAGGAAAATTTATAGCACTGAGTGCCCACATAAGAAGAACAGAAAACCACCAAATAAATAACCTAATGACACAGCTCAAAGCACTTGAAAAACAAGAACAGTCCAACCCCAAAGCTAGCAGGAGACAGGAAATCATGAAAATCAGAGCAGAAATTAATGAAGTAGAGAATAAAAAAACAATACAAAAAATCAACAAAACCAAAAGCTGGTTTCCTGAAAAAATAAACAATATAGATAAACCATTGCCAACCTAACCAAAAGAAAGAGAGAATCAACCCAAATTACCAAAATAAGAGATGAAAAAGGTGATATTACCACCGACAGTATGGAAATACAGAGGATCATTAGAAACTATTTCGAAAAACAATACTCCAACAAAATGGAAAATCTAGAAGAAATTGACAAATTTCTAGATACATACAACCTCCCTAAATTGAGTCAAGAAGATATAGAAAACTTAAACCAACCAATAGCATATAGGAGATAGAAATAGCAATAAAGAGTCTACCATCAAACAAAAGCCCAGGGCCAGATGGTTTTCCAAGTGAATTCTATAAAACATTTATAGAAGACCTAATGCCAATACTCCTCAAACTATTCCATGAAATAGAAAGAAACGGGACCCTCCCAAACACATTCTATGAAGCCAACATCACATTAATACCAAAGCCAAATAAAGACAGTTCAAGAAAAGAAAACTATAGGCCTATATCATTGATGAACTTAGATGCAAAACTGCTAAACAAAATACTAGCAATGCGCATTCAAAACCACATCAAGAAAATTATACACCATGACCAAGTCGGGTTCATCCAGGGATGCAAGACTGGCTCAACATATGGAAAACAATCCATGTAATTCACCACATAAACAGAATCAAAGACAAAAATCACATGATCATCTCAATTGATGCTGAAAAAGCATTTGGCAAGATCCAACACCCATTCATGCTAAAAGCACTGCAGAGAATCAGAATAGAAGGAACATACCTCAACATCATAGGGGCAATATACCGTAGGCCCACAGTCAACATCATAATAATTGGAGAAAAACTGCAAGAGTTCCCACTAAAAATAAGACAAGGATGTCCATTATCACCACTTCTGCTCAATATAATACTTGAGACTCTAGCCAGAGCAATAAGGCAAGAGAAGGAAATCAAAGGAGTAAAAATAGGAAAAGAAGAACAAAAACTATCCCTTTTTGCAGATGACATGATACTATACTTAGAAGACCCAACATACTCAACCAAAAAACTTATAGAGTTGATCAACAAATTCAGCAAAGTGTCTGGATACAAAATCAATCTTAAAAAATCAGAAGCTTTCCTGTATGCCAACCATAAATCCACTGAAAAAGAAATCCAGATCAATTCCACTCATAATAGCACCCCAAAAAATAAAATACCTAGGGATAAACCTGACCAAAGAGGTAAAAGACCTCTATAAGGAAAACTATAAAAGGTTGAAAAAAGAAATCAATGAAGACCTTAGAATATGGAAAGATCTTCCATGCTCTTGGATAGGCAGAATAAATATCATCAAAATGACCATCCTCCCCAAAATTATCTACAGATTCAATGCAATGCCCATGAAATTACCAAGGTCACTCCTCACAGACATAGAAAAATCAGTCCTTAAATTCATTTGGAACAACAAAAAGCCCAGAATAGCCAAAGTAGTTCTTAGCAACAAGAACCATGCAGGAGGTATCACAATACCTGACTTCAAACTCTACTACAAAGCCACAGCATGGTATTGGCACAAAAACAGAAACATCGACCAATGGAGCAAAATAGAAGATTCAGAAATAGACCCATGCACTTACAGCCAACTGATTTTTGGCAAAGGAACCAAAAATATACACTGGAAAAAGATAGCCTCTTCAACAAATGGTGTTGGCAAAACTGGTTAACCATATGCAGGAAAATGGAAATAAACCCCACTTTTTCACCCAGCACAAGAGTCAACTCAAGGTGGATCAAAGACCTAGAAGTCAGGCCAGAGACCTTACAGCTACCTGAAGAGGGCATAGGGCCAACACATAGGCACAGGTAAAAACTTTCTCAACAAGACCCCCAAAACACAAGCAACTCAACAGAAGATCAATACATGGGATTGCATTAAACTGAAGTGCTTCTCTGCAGCAAAGGAAACTATCAAGAATCTCAACAGAGAGCCTACGGAGTGGGAGAAAATTTTTGCCAGCTACTCTTCAGATAGAGGACTAATATCTAGGATATACAGAGAACTCAAGAAACTCACAGCTAAGAAAACAAATAACCCAATCAAAAAATGGGCAAAGGATCTAAATAGACACTTCACAAAAGAAGAAATACAAATGGCCAATAAATGTATGAGGAAATGTTCCACATCATTAGCAATCAGAGAGATGCAAATCAAAACTACCTTGAGAT
>PVLC010017190.1:0-34164 GCA_004027655.1 Graphiurus murinus
GTACTGGGGATTGAACTCAGGGGCATTCTACCTCCGAGCTATACCCCCAGCCCCATTTTTTATTCTTTATTTTGAAACCGAGTCTCACTAAGTTGCGGAGTGCCTCACTAGGTAGCTGAGGCTGGCCGCGAACCCGGATCCTCTGGTCTCAGCCTCCCGAATGCTGGGATTACAAGCGTGCGCCACCACGCCCGGCTCACAGGGGCATTCTACCTCTGAGCCACACCCCCAGTCCGATTTTATGTTTTTATTTTGAAGCAGGGTCTCAATAAGTTGCGGAGGGTCTAAGTAGCTGAGGTTGGCCTTGAACCTGCAATCCTCCTGTCTCAGCCTCCTAAGTACTGGGTTTACAAGTGTGGGTCACCACACCCAGTCAAGAAGAATATCTTATACTTCCTTCCTTATGTTTATTATCAATGTATAGCTCAAATTCCCAGTCCTCAAATATGAAAACAATTCTCTAACTTACCTCTCCTTGCTTTACAACCCTTTAGTATTTTACCAGTTGAATCTTCCTATAATCCTGTTAAAACCATGTTGCTTTCTTGCTCAAAAGAATGTTTAATGGATTCCTACTGCTTATCCAATGACATGTAAGTTAGCCTGGCAGTTTTAAAAAATACACAGGCAACTGTTTTTCAAGCTCATCTCCAACTATGTACCTCCTCAACAGGTATCAGCCAAACAAAGTCCTAGGCACTTCCTGAAAATACTTGGTGCTTTTGTGGCTCTTTATATCTATCTATTCATTCTAACTTCTTGCCATGGGTTGCTTTGCTCTCCATTATAAGGTTCAATTCAAATAAAATATTTCCATAAAAGCCTTTCTTAACATGACTGGATGTGCTTTCTTCCTCCTTTGAGTCCTCCTAGAGCTTACTATTTTTTCCCTCATTCTACCTATATTCTTTGTACTATGATTGCTTGTATACTCTTGATTTAAACCCAATAATATATCAAGCAGTATTTCAGGTACTAGAGACACAACAGTAAGCAAAATAAGCAAAAACTGGTTCTCTTTAAATGTATGTTCTAAGATGACTAAGGACAACATAGGACATCACAATTACATTTTTGTAGGTGGCACATGGTTTTGTACATGCTAGGTCTTTAATAATTGTTGAATTAAATCTGCCATAACAATACTCTGTAATCACTCCAAATTACCATGTCATTTGCATATTAGGAAGTTATTTTCTAGATTCTTGAACTCAAATTTGTTGATCAATTCAATACTTCAAAACTCTTACTAGAAAACAAAGACGTCCTTATAAAACTGAGCATTTACTAGGCAGTTTTCCTAGTCTTACCCCCATGAGCACAGGACTAGTAATTCTCTCCATGTTCCCCGATGCTCCAGGTGAATGAGGGGATGTCATGATGGGAGACATATGTCCAGGGACTGATGGCTGGACCTCGGAGTCGGCGAGTGGAATCTGGGGCGACCCAGGGGGGCGTCCCTGAACGGTGAGAGCTACATAGGAACCAGCTGAGGTGGGGGAGAAGGGAGAAAGGGAAGGAGAGGAGATAGCATTATCAAGAATTTTTTTTTTTTTTTTTTTTTTTTTTTTGCAGTACTGGGGATTGAACTCAGGGGCATTCTACCTCTGAGCTACACCCCCAGCCCTATTTTTTATTCTTTATTTTGAAACCGGGTCTCACTAAGTTGCAGAGTGCCTCACTAGGTAGCTGAGGCTGGCCGCGAACCCGGATCCTCCGGTCTCAGCCTCCCAAATGCTGGGATTACAAGGGTGCACCACCACGCCCGGCTCTATCAAGAAATTTTATATAGCATTTTGTTACTTAATCTTTGGCAGTTCTAAGAAATCGAGTTTGTGAGAAAATCCTATCATCTGCTAATCATGTCCCCACAGAAAAATAATAAAATCTGTGACTGCCTTAAAAATCTAAAAGAACAATGCCACTTTCAGATAGCAAATTACTATACATAAGATCAGATAGTACTCAGAAGCAAATAAGATACATAACCCTAAGGATATATATATATATATATATATATATATATATATATATATATATATATATATATATATATATATATTTGGGGGGTAGTACTAGTACTAGGGATTGAACCCAGGGGCATTTTACCTCTGAGCTATGCCCCCAGGCCTATTTTATTTTTTATTTCCAAACAGGGTCTCATTAGGTTGCTGAGTGTCTCACTAAGTTGCTGAGGCTGGTTTCGAACCTGTGATCCTCTTGTCTTGGCCTCCCAAGTACTGGGAATACAGGCATGTGCCACCATGCCCAGCTAATACATATTTTTTAAATTTAAAAACAGTTAACATAAACTATCTACTAAAATATATATTCAATTAATTTCCTAAATAAATTTTTTTAAATTTCCATATTTGAAGATGATACTAATTAGACAGAGTTTAAGTAATATTCTGGAATATAATTACACAATTTCAAATTAACTTTACAAAATGAATATGACCAAAAAAATTCCATAAAAACAGGAAAAAACACAATGAGTAGTGATTTTTAACTAAAATATATTGAAAGAGTAGATGATTCAAATCCACTAGAGATATTACAAGGGGGGGGGGAGTTTATATAACAAAATATATACCAACCAGAAAGACTCAAAAACATGATTTATCTATCATCAAAAAGAAATGAGATGCTTCAAATAAATGACTTTCTAGATAAACTATTTTTAAATGATAAAACCTTTTCTTAGACTTTTCTGCAGAACTTTTAAGTGTGTTTCACACTTGTTTCCCAATTCAACCCCCCCTCCCCACGGACCACATTATCAATTATTTCACAGTGTTTTGGGGGTCACAAGTGCTAGAAATTCTTGTCACCTATTACAGCGTTCTTGTCACATGCTTGTATCTAGCAGCTTCCTAGCTCTCCCCTTCCCTTCTTGGGCTGTTTCTAAAGTGCTCCATTTTGAAATCCCTTTTATTATGTCTAGAATAGGCATTAAAAAGTAGGGCATGAGAAAGCTCTATTATAAGTACAGGAACAGGTTTTAGGCCTATTAAGTTTAAACCTGTTTGGGATAGTCAGAGTGTTTTTTATACTTAACTTTGAATTTTTTCTGTGTCCTTGAAATTGGATAAATAACTTATTGCTATAATCTTAGGATTTAGTACAGTTTTGTGAGGGTGGTACTGTGGATTGAGCCCAGGACCTTGTACATGCTAAAAGCAAGTACTCTACCACTGAGCTACATCTCCAGCCCTTTCTATTTTGAGAAAGGGTCCTGCTAAATTACCAAGGTTGGCCTCAACCCTGCACATTCTTCCTGTCTCTGCCTTCTGAGTACCTGGGATTAGATAAAATTTAGTTTGGAATGAACAACAAAAAATAACCTAGGAAGTAAAAAAATGAACTTTTTTTTTTTTTTTTTTTTTTTTTTTTTTTTTTTTTTTGCAGTTCTAGGGGTTGAACCCAGGCATTCTACCTCTGAGCTATACCCCTAGCCCGATTTTATTCTTCTAATTTTTTTTTTTGTGTGTGGTACTGGGGTCATTCTACCTCTGAGCTACATCCCCTGCCCTATTTTATTCTTTATTTTGAAACATGGTCTCACTAAGTGGCGGAGGCCCTCACAAGTTGCTGAGGCTGGCCAAGAACCTGTGATCCTCCTGTCTCAACTTCCAAGTACTGGGATTGCAAGTGTGCGCACCACACCCGGCTGAACATTATCTTTTATACCCTACAATAGACGACAGGCATATATTAATTAACCTAGCCCATCATATATGTGTAGTGTACAAAAATTTATAAATTAGTCAAGCATTAATTTATGAATTTAATGAGTCAGGCATAGTGGTACATGCCTATAATCCTAGTACTTGGGAGCCTGAGACAGGAGGATTGCAGGTTCAGCAAGTAGTGAGACGCTCATCAACCTGGTAAGACCTTGTTTAAAAATAAAAATAAAAAAAGCCGGGCATGGTGGCGCATGCTTGTAATCCCAGCATTTGGGAGGCTGAGACCTGAGGGTCCGGGTTCGCGGCCAGCCTCAGCTACCTAGTGAGGCACTCCGCAACTTAGTGAGACTCGGTTTCAAAATAAAGAATAAAAACTAGGGCTGGGGGTGTAGCTCAGAGGTAGAATGCTCCTGAGTTCAATCCCCAGTACTGCAAAAAAATAAATAAATAAATAAAATAAGGCTAGATATAGCTTGGAGGTAGAATGCCCTTGGCTTCTAATCTCCGGTACCAAAAAATAAATAAATAAAAATCTAATTAATCCTATTTATTCAATTATGGGATCTAAGTTAGATCATTGCATTTTTAAAAAAAATATGCTAAAGTTAAGAACGATGACCACAGTGACCATTAAGAGTACTGGCACCATGATGAAAAGGCAAAGGAAACTGAACCAGTAAAAAGGCTGAGAAAGAATTCCGTGTATTGAATTTAATGATGTCTGATTACTCAATGAAAAGAAATAGAATTAAGAAAAACAGTCAGCAGTTGTGGTGGTGCATGCCTGTAATTCCAATACTTGGGAAGCTAAGACAGGATGATAACAGGTTCAGGACCAGCCCCAGCAACTTAGCAAGGTCCTCAGTAACTTAGCGAGACGCTGTTTCAAAATAAAAAATAAGGCTGGGCTGGGGATGTAACTCAGAGGTTGATTCCATCCCCAGTACCAAGAAAGAAAGAAGAAGGAAGAGGGGAGCTGGGCGTGGTGGCACACGCCTGTAATCCCAGCATTTGGGAGGCTGAGACCGGAGGATCTGGGTTCGCGGCCAGCCTCAGCTACCTAGTGAGGCACTCCGCAACTTAGTGAGACCCTGTTTCAAAATAAAGAATAAAAAATAGGGCTGGGGGTGTAGCTCGTACTGCAAAAAAAAAGAAAGAAGAAAGAAGGGGGGAGGGAGGGAAGGAGGGAGGGAGGGAGGGAGGGAGGCAGGCAGGGAGGCAGGCAGGGAGGCAGGAAGGCAGGAAGGCAGGAAGGCAGGAAGGCAGGAAGGCAGGAAGGCCAGCCAGCCAGTGATTCCACTTGGCCACAAACAGCCATCTCTTATTTATAGTCACTATAAAATAATCTGATGCAGATCATAAATTTTTTATTGCATTCCATTTATTTTAAACTACCACCCACCCACCCACCTACCCCCCCCCTTTTTTGCAGTACTGGGGATTGAACTCAGGGGCATTCTACCTCCGAGCTATACCTCCAGCCCTATTTTTTATTCTCTATTTTGAAACAGGGTCTCACTAAGTTGTGGAGTGCCTCACTAGGTAGCTGAGGCTGGCCATGAACCTGTATCCTCCAATCTCAGCCTCTCAAATGCTGGGATTACAAATGTGTGCCACCACTCTCCGCCCCCCTCCCCAACCCCCCTTTTAATGGATACAATACCAAATACATAAGGCCCAAACCAGGCCAGAACAAAACAAAAGTTTTGTTTGGGGCAGGCAGACTCTTATGCACCTTTCTCTACTTCTGTTATAATGGTCATTTTTATCCAATAAATGAAGGAATAAGAAAATATAAAATCTCCTTTGGAAAGCAGGCAGGGCTAAAGGATAATACCCAAGTGAAACACAGGCCAGAGGAGTGTAAAGTATGAATCCTATAGACTTCACCCAACTCTGAGATTCCAAATACCCGCCCTGTGACCACTTGTGAACAGAGCTCCCAGGGCTCCTGAACCTTCCAATCTCCCTGTGCAGACAGGAAACCGAGGCCTTAAGGGCAGCTGGGGTCTGGCCGTCCATACCTTAGCACCAGCCTGCAGAAGCTCAACACACCTTTGCAGTGTGGCCGTCCATGCCTTAGCACCGGCCTGCAGAAGCTCAATACACCCTTGCAGTGACAAGAGGTTAGCTAGGTACAGACTCTTACTGGCCTGAGCCTGTTTCTCCAGAGAACTAACTGCAAGTGGACAACTCGCCTGACCCAAAGATCATAGATTCGTAACTAAAGTTCCAGAGGGAAGAGCACTACTCTGGATTATAAGACGATTTAGAGTGAATGTGCTCCATGACTTCTGAAGTTCCACTGCAGTTCATCAGGCCACTGCTATTTGATCTCAAACTCTCTTTCAGGTGACACATACATGATGTCTTTTAACTACATGTATTCCATATTACCAAGAATAATAAGGGTATTTTATTAACCACCTACATGGAGTTAACAGAAGATAAATATTAAAAAGCTCAAAGTTTTCACCTTAGACCTTCCAAATATCAGCCAAGAGGCTAAATGTGGCTCATAGCCTGTTTTGGTAAATAAAGCTGTACTGAAAGATAGCCACACTCATTCCTTTATATATTGTCTATGGCTCCTTTTGCACTACAATGAGAGTCAAGTAGCAAATTACATAGCCCACAAAGCCCAAAATATTTGCTATTTGGCCTATTACAGAAAACGTTTGCTGATTCTTATTTTAATGGTTTCAGAAAACAATCAAAATTAAGAGTAACATTCACCTACATTTGATTAGCTTCACCACCTCCAAATGGTTTGAATGAGTCACCAGAGTTCCATTCACCTGTAAGAACAGGAAAATAAGCCTGAGACAGGAGGATCACAGGTTCGAGGAAAGCCTCAGCAAGTAGAGAGACTCTTGTCAACCTAGCGAGACCCTGTTTCCAAATAAGAAATAAAATCGGGCTGGGGGTGCAGCTCAAAGGTAGGATGCCTCTGGGTTCAACCCCTAGTACCACCAAAAAAAAAAAAAAAAAAAAGAAAGAAAGAAAGAACATGAAAATAGTATACACAAGATACATCCTATTGAGACAATAGATGAACTGAATCTCGGAATTATCATTCATAAACAGTTAATTATAAGCAGAGTTACATTTAAAAATGTATATATGTGGTTCAAAATGCACTTTTACTACTGTTTTGTTTTGGTACTTGGGATTAAACCCAAGGGCATTCTACCTCTGAGGTACACCCCAGTCCATTTTATTTTTTTGTTTTGAAACATTTGTACACTCATTTCCTTAGGTAAGTTCCTACAGCAAAACTGCTGGTAAAAGGTTCCTTAAAGGTTTTTGATACGTACTCACAAATTTAATCCCAACATATTTTACCTAACTTATACTAAAAATTACAGGAGCAGTTACTTTACCATGTCCAAACTTATGCTGAGGGTGTATTATCTTTAAACTTCCTAACAATCCAATATATGTTTCACTTACCATTTTAGTTTCTACTTCTTTGTTATCAGTGAAGCTGGACATATCATCATTAATATGCCATTTATTTCAGTTACTTTAGAGAATTGCCTGGTAATTTTGTCCATTTTTTTTTTTTACTGAATTATTCATTCCTTAGTAATTTAAAAGTACTCCTTAAAATAAGGATATATTTCCAATTTATTTTTGTAAAACATGTTCACAGTGTCTTTTCCTGTATAATATTTTGATTTTAGGTAACCAAATTTTGTCAATTGTTTCAAAAGTAATTACTGACAAATCTATTCCTTCTCTACTAATCAGGATTCAAGGCCTGTTTCTGAAATCTCCATTGTGTTCCACTGATCTATATTTCTAACAGGTCTAGATCTAGACAAGCGTGACAGACTTAAAGTCAGTCCATACCAGCTCCTTTCATACATGCCAATATACGTACTACATTTTTTCCCTTCAGCTAGTCTTTTTTTTTTTTTAAATGATGCTGGGGATGAACCCAGGGCCTTGCATATGTTAGCAAGCACTCTCCCACTGAGCTATGGTCCCATTCATCCTTAGCTAATCGCATACCTTTGTGAAGTTCATCTGTCAGAACAGTCAGCTTGACAAAGTAGCACTACCACCACAATTCCATTTACTTGTTTTGAAGAGAATTTCTTGCTAACATTAATTTGGACAGAAATAATCTACACAACAGTGGGGTCTTCTCCTTCCCGAGAACAGACACAATTCCACTTATCCAAGCCCTTTACTGTAATTTTTCTTTTCTTTTTTTTTTTTTTTTCTGGTACTGGGGATTGAACCCAGGAGCATTCTATCTCCAAGTTACACCTCCAGCCCTGTTTTATTTTTTATTTTGAAACAGAGTCTCACTAAGTTGTTGAGGCTGTCCTCGAACTGTGATCCTCCTGTCTCAGCCTCTCAAGTAGTGGGATTATAGGCCTGTGCCACCATGCCAGGCTTCTTATTATGCCTTTTCTTAAAAACCAGTGAAATAGGTATTTATAGTCAATAGACCCATATGTAATGTGCTGTTTTTATGTTTTGTTTTGTTTTTAATTGAAGTGAGAAAAAAGAATATGGCTAATATGTGTTGTTTTTTAAATCCACCATGAGCTCCCTAATAGTCTTTTCCTTACCTTGATGATTCGATCACCTGTCTGGACTCCTGCCCGCATGGCTGCTCCATCTGTATAAGAAATTGATTACTTAAAATGTGATTCACTTGTATTCACGGACAATCTTGAAAGCGAGGCAGTGTAATGAAGCAGTCAAAGACATGGGCTGTAAGGTCAGACAGACGTATCCAAATCCTGCCTCTGGTGCTCGCTGGTTGCGTGATTCACACTTATTTTATGTCTTTTTACTCTAAGCCTCTGTATCACTTCTAAAATGGGTATTAAAAAATATCTACCCGAGGTTACAGCTCCAAATATAAAAGAAATATGAAATATATGGTAATTGCAAGAGATAATATAGTCATTTTTGGAAAGAATTAATAGTTTTGAACCTATTACCCCCTCTTTAATTTGTCAATACCAAAATATCACTGGAATCATAAAGAAATGTAATTCTAGACACTTCTGTGATGACCCATAAAGTACCATGACCAAGTAGCCCTATGATTTCTAATATTACTTAAGAACTATTTTATTTCTACAAAGTATAAAGAAAATCAACTAGGGTTAATTCATTCCTATTATTCTACAGATAAACCTAGCACAGAGTCTATATGATGACCTGCAATCTTCCTAATTATTCTATTCTGGGCATAGACATTATTTAAACTTTTCTATTCTTAATGTTTCCTCCCAAGATACAGAACTGTTTTTAAAAATGCCTTGCCTTCTTTCACAGACTGTACGAAGACTGGATTGTCTCCACTGACCGTCAGCCCAAATCCATTGTCATCTTTCTGGATGATTACACAACGCTGAACAAGTCCTACACAAGAGCCACAGGGTAAAGAAAAGAGAAAACAGGAAGAAAAAGACCATGGTTATACATTAATAATGAATTGTTTTCTATGTCCGGAAATACACAGTAGCTCATGAAACCCAGATGTAAAAAAAGAACCCCCATACACAAAAACAAGAATATCACAAGAGTCACAAATACTGGTTTCTCACAGAAAGAGAAGAGTAGAATTACTCCAAGATTACAAATAGCTATGGAAGACTGGAAGATGAAGTATTAGAGATGAGACAGAAGGAGAGCCCATTCACATCTATGCTATTTATTTGCAATATAAAATCCTCCTCCACTGTCCTGTGCTGTAATTGGTATTTAACTCCAAAAAATCAAACACTGTAGAACACTAGGCTGTAAGAATCCTATGGGAAATTCTAGAGAAATCCAATCTTAATCTCAGGAAAATAGACTATACAGAGAAAGAAGGTGCTTTCAGAAAACCCTCAGCTACTCTCCAAGCGGGAAGAGAAAGAGTTCAAAAGAAAGAAAAACTCTGGCCTATAGGAAAAATAAACACAGGAGAAAAAGAGGGGCAGAGGGTGAGGCCAGGGGTATAGCTCAGCTGTAGAGCACTTGTCTAGCATCTGCAAGCCCTGGGTTTGGTCCCTAGCATTGTGAAAAATAAAATAAAAGCAGAAAAGAAAAAAAAACAACAACCTGTGAGCTCAACCAATTCATTCATCTACTTACCTGATTCCTACAAGAGATTTTGTTTCACTTCTAGTTAAATGGCAAATGAAAACTGTCTAGGCAAGAGACAGAAACAAAGGAACCCCACCAAAGGAAGAGAAATGTCCCAGAGTAGACCCCTGATTAGTTCTGTTTGATCACAGATCAGATCTGAAAATCCTGAACTCTATGTTAGCCAGAGACAATGTATATTTTTAGCTTCTCAGAGACAAAGCATTTCACCAAAAACAAATCATGTAACATATAAAATAACACAAAGACAATGATAGTTAGAAAACAAAAACTTCTTTCAAATAAAGATTTTCATGTCAAGAACCACAATCTTATGTTTGTTTGTTTGTGTATGTATGTGTACGCGTGTGTGTGGTACTGGGGATTGAACCCAAGGGCATTCTACTTCCAAGCTGCACTTCCAGCCCTATTTTTTAATTTTTATTTTGAAACAGAGTCTCACTAGGTTGATGAGAGTCTCACTATTTGTTGAGATTGTCCTCGAACCTGTGATCCTCCTGTCTTAGCCTCTCAAGTACTGGGATTACAAAGGTGTGTCACCTGGCTCAACCTTTTAAATAAATCTGATTTACAAAGGATATGTTAAAGGTTGTATATTAATGATACACTTTCATTGTTTGTTCTTGCTGATGATGACAAAATGAGTATGTGACTTACTAAATACTGGAATAACAAGATCATCTAGAAAACATGCACCGTGAACTGATACCCTATACAAAAATCAACTTAAAACAGATCGCAAGGGCTAGTTCAGTGGTAGAGAGCTTGCCTTGTATGCACAAGTCCTTGAGTTCAATCCCCAGCACTACAAAATACAAAAGAGAACAAAACAAAACAGACAGACTATGGGCATAAACTGAAACGCTAAAATGTTTCAGAAAAAAACAAAGGAGAAAGTCTTCAAGATCACACTTGTAATGGGAGGCTGAAAGTTTATTTCTTTTTGGGTTCGCAGCCAGCCTCAGCTACTTAGTGAGGCCCTCCACAATTTAGTGAGACCCTGTTTCAAAATAAAGAATAAAAAATAGGGCTGGGGGTGTAGCTCAGAGGTAGAATGTCCCTAGGTTCAATCCCCAGTACCACAAAAAAAACAAAACAAAACAAAAAAAGCTTCAAGATCTAAGAACGGGCACAGATCTCAGGAACGCTAATAAAATAATTAAAGTCCACAGAATAGGAGAAAATATTCACAGTACAGTATATCTGATCCTGTTATTCCAGTCTTTAGCATACTCATTTTGTTGTCATCAGCAAGAACGAACAATAAGAGTGTATCATTAATATACAACCTTTAACATATTCTTTGTACATCAATATCCAGATATCTTTAAAAGCAACTCTATAATTTAATAACAGATTACAAATTTTAAAAGAACCAAAAGCTTTAAGTAAACATATCACAAAGAAAGATATAACAATAGCAAATCAGCGCATGCAAAAGTGCTTAATATCTGCAGTCATCGGGAAAATGTAAATTAAAAACAGCTAAAAATAAAAAGACTGATCATACCAAGTGTTGGAAAGGATCTAGAAGGACTGGAACTCAGCCCAGTGTATAAACCCTTGGGAAACTGTTTGGAAATTTCTTACAAAGATAAACAAACATTTACATATGACCCAGCAATTTCACTCCCAAGAGAAATGAAAATTCATATCCATATAAAGACTGTTGCATAAGTGTTCATGGTAGTTTTGTTCATAAGAGACAAAAACCAGAAACGATTCATATACTCATATGACAAAATACTGCCTGCCAAGGAAAGAGAAAGGATCACTCACACATACACCACCACAATGAATCACAGGAGCATGCTAACCCAAAGAAGCCAAACATAAAAGAAAGCACATACTCTATGATTCCATATGGAAGAGGAAAAAACAACTACTAGACTATAGCAACAAAAAACAATGGTGACAGGCTAGGGAAGCAGCAGGAAGAACTGCAAAAAGAAATAAACTTTCTGGGGTGATGGGAATATTCTCTATCTTAAATATTCCCATGAGTATTTTTGTTTGTCAAAACTCTTCAAACCATACAGTTAGAATAAATATATCTTAATTTATGTATATTTACCTTAAAAATTAGTTTTCAACATCAAAAAATTATACCCATCAATTCTAGAGAACCAAATATTATTTGCTTTCATAAATTCACTACTTCTATGAAAGAGTAAATTGTAATGGGGGCAGAAAAGAAGCCATTAGAAGTCAATTGTTTTCATCTGCTCAATGTTGCTTCCTTAAAGTAATAAGGAAAATCATAAGAAGGGTGGGCATGAATTCATAAAAAATCAAGTAAGAAAGCATTCTTCGCCGGGCGTGGTGGCGCACGCTTGTAATCCCAGCATTCGGGAGGCTGAGACCAGAGGATCCGGGTTTGAGGCCAGCCTCAGCTACCTAGTGAGGCACTCCGCAACTTAGTGAGACTTGGTTTCAAAATAAAGAATAAAAAATAGGGCTGGGGGTATAGCTCGGAGGTAGAATGCCCCTGACTTCAATCCCCAATACCACAAAAAAAAAAAAAAAAGAAGGCATTCTTCAAATTTTCTAATAAGTAAGTAAATTAAAAAACAGGATCAGGGAACCTCAGAATAAGCACTGCATTTTACAGGAATCTTTTTAAATCCAGGTTTGCTTCTGGAAATGTAAATAACTAATAGTTACTTGGAAGTTTCAAAATAGATACTGTGACTTTAAAATAAAAGTCAAGTCAATTAAAACACCAAAAACATATACCCTTATATTACATCCATACCTCCCAATTCCCCCAGCCCCTTATAAAACCTGAAAATCAACGAGTTGAAGGTTTCTAATACTGCTGGTTGCTGTACTAAGCCACTGAGCTTCTTACACATACTTTTTTCCAGATGCCTAAAGAGAAGAGGCTGTTTACAGAGTAGTAAGAGTTAAGAAGTTTGCTATGTTTGCAAATTTTGTCTTAGTGTAATGTATACAAGCACTTAGTTTAATGCCTGAGAAATACTAAGGGTTCATAAATGTTAACTCTTATTTTATTATGATTAGAAGAGGTTGCCCTGGGAGTTTCCTACTCAGAAATATATTATTTACCTATCCATGCCACCATTAAAAATTAAATACAAATACTTTCATGTAAATATACTATCATTAATGCAAATATCTTAAGAGGACCAACCCCCATATATGTCTTTGTCTAAGTTTTGCTTTGACAAGGAAATTAGCTTTGGAGGGGAAGGGAGAGAGAAGGGAAATTTTAAAGAACAAGACTTCTTGTTATAGAAGCTTTAGAATATGCGAGACGGCAAGAAATCCATAAGAAGCAAATCACATCCTCTTAAAAGCTTTTCCCAGGACTAGGGATGTGGCTCAGGGGTGGAGCCCTTGCCTAGCATGTACAAGGCCGGGTTCAATACTCAGCGTGCCCCCCAAAAAAGAAAAGAGCGTTTCCTAAACACCCTCTTATAGACTCCCACTGCACCTTCTGCTTAATCCTGCTCTATTCCTGTCACTCAATACTGATTGTATCTGTTATTATCTCCTCACTGTTACATGCTCTACAGGTGTAAGGGCTGTATCTCGTTCAAATCTTATCTCCTAACCTGGCATGTATTCTGGCACAGAAGTAAATTTTTGAAAATTACTAATGAATTAATGAAGTTCAAAAAGGTAGAGGAGTATAGAAATGGATGGGAGCTCAGAAAGGGAGGTGATCAGAGAGAGAGAAAATACCCTCACGCATTGTCAGTTTTGGTGGTGGGGGAGGGTAGGGATAGGAGTGGGCTGGGGATTGAACCCAGGGGCATTCTACCTCTGAGCCCAGTCCTTTCTAATTTTTATTTTGAAACAGGGCCTCACTAAGTTGCTGAGGCTGGCCTTGAACCTGGAATTCTCTTGTCTCAGCTTCCCAAGTGCTGGGACTACATTAGGCATGCGCCACCACGCCTGGCTATGCACAGTTAATCTTATAAATACACTTACAAGACAGGCATGGTGGTGCACTACTGTAATCTCAGTACTTGGGAGGCTGAGACAGAAGGATTACAGGTTCACAGCCAGCTTCAGCAAGTAGTGAGACTCTAATCAACCTAGGGAGTCCCTGTTTCAAAGTAAAATAAATAAATAAAAATAGGACTGGTAGTATAGCTCAGAGGTAGAATGCTCCTGGGTTCAATCCCCAGTACAACACACACACACACAAATATACCTACAGTCCTAAGAAACTGTATTGGAATTACTTCAGAATACTGCTAAGTTGCCTTCTCCAATTCATAATGGTTTTAACCTGATAAACTTCTCTTTCCATTCTACATCAAAAGAAGAGGAAAAAAGGGAAAAGATATATACTCTTCTATCCATCCATCTCTCTCTCCCCTGTCCCCACTCTATTTGCATGCTTGTTATTCTAAGTCTACCTGCTAACCTGACACTCTGTACTTCAACGTGCAACAATAACCAGACTACTATAGAAAGAAAACACATCTTGCACACACAGCCAGTTTGGAGTCTATGGAGTTCAAATTAATAATACTATTTTGTCCTGCCAGTCTGTGCTATATGCATAAACTCAGATCTGTGGTCATACTGAAGCCAAAACTAAGTTATCCTACATTCAAAATTCAGAAATCCAGTTTCTCGTATGCTTTGTAATCTTAGTACTTAGGAGGCTGAGACTGGAGGATCTAAGTTCCCCACCAGCCTCAGCTACTTAGTGAGGCCCTCTGCAACTTAGTGATACCCTGTTTCAAAATAAAGAATAAAAATAGGGGTGGGGGTGTGGCTTGGAGGTTAGAATGACCCTGGGCCCAATCCCCAGTACAGAAAAAAATAAAAATAAAAAAATAAAAAAACCAGCCGGGCGTGGTGGCGCACACTTGTAATCCCAGCATTCGGGAGACTGAGACCGGAGGATCCGGGTTCTCGGCCAGCCTCAGCTACCTAGTGAGGCACTCCGCAACTTAGTGAGACTCGGTTTCAAAATAAAGAATAAAAAATAGGGCTGGGGGTATAGCTTGGAGGTAGAATGCCCCTGAGTTCAATCCCCAGTACTGCAAAAAAAACAAAAACAAAAACCAAACATCCAGTTTTACTCAAATGCTCCAGATCTATTATGTTCCTTCCCACTCAGAATCAAATGTTCTTTCTTTTTCTAAAGAGAAATGGTCTCTTGTAGAAGAGAAGCTGTTTTGACCGACTTCAGGAGAAATTCCACCCTCTGCTAACAGTGAAATCACCAACATTGGCTAGGTTATCACAGCACTGAAATGTCCTTTTTGACAAAAAACAATTTTTGTTTTAGCAAATTTGTATTAAGCATCTACTAGTTATTCAACACTGCAGTCTGCAGGTGCTCTAAAGAATACAAAATGACTAGGAGCCTTTGCTTTTGAAGAACTTAAAATCTTAGCAGGGAAGGATAACACTGAAAGACAGGAACAATTACAACTAAGAATCAGTATGGTACAGACAATAGGCATATACGTTATGAAAGAAGGGAGAGAAAAGTGGATTCAATTCCAAAACAGCCCTTTTCAAAAATTTCATTAATTTAAGCTGAGCATGGTGGCACACACCTCTAATCCCAATACTTGGGAGGCTGAGACAGGAGGATCACAGGTTCAAGGCCAACCTTGGCAACTGAGCAAGACCCTGTTTCAAAATAAAAATAAAATAGGACTAGGGTGTAACTCGGAGGTAGAATGTCCCTAGGTTTAATCCCCAGTGCCCCCCCCCCAAATAATTTAAAAAAACCAACCACCAAACCTGCATCTATAATTTTTATTTTTTCTGGTTTTACTACACATAGAGTGTATGGCTTTGCTTTGTTGCTAAATCCCTTATTGTATGTGATAAAGTTTATCAATCATGACTACTACACAAATGTATGCATCTCTGAAAGAGCTTTATTTTTTTGTTTTTTTATTGGTGCATTGTAAGCATACATCTTTGTTAGGTACAAGCTGGTAGAGGCATACATGCACACATCTCTCATTTAACCCTTCCCCAATTCCCACCCCATTCCTTCCCCTCTCCCTCCTTCTCAAATTCAGTTTAGTGATTGACTTTGATATGTTTGTGAAAGCACATCATGTGCATTAGGGTGTTTCCTATCACCTTCAATCTGAAAGAGCTTTAGAAGGTCTTGTAGACCCTGGATATGGGCCATATCCCAGCACTTTGTATGGGGACAGGCAGAAGGCACAGATGCTCAACAGAGAAACGGTCTTAGTGAAGCTTTCTCATTCCATCGTTCTTGTTACCATATGAAGGGTTTTTTGGTGTTTTGTTGTTGTTTGTTTGTTTTGTTTTGTTTTTCTCACAGCTATCCATTTTGTAAGTAAGTGCATGTGGAGCACTGTTGAGAATTCTATCTCTATCTATACACTTATCAAGAGGCATTACAAGTCTTTCTTTGTACTAGACTGTGAATGTCTAGAAAGCAGGCACATCTTTTACTATCTCTGCATCTCTAGCCCTTATCATAGTGTCTGGCATATGACAGGCCCTCAATAAAGAGTCAATAAATAAATCTGAATTCTAATCACAAAGGAATTTTAAAATAGACAATACCTAATCATTGTGTGTGTGTGTGTTACTGGGGACTGAACCCAGCGGCATTCTATCTCTGAGCTACATCCCCAGCACTATTTTTATTTATTTGTTTGTTTGTTTATTTGCTTATTCATTTATTTGTTTATTTATTTATGTGAAACTGGAGATTGATCCCATCCTATTTTTTATTCTTATTGGGATTACAGAGGTGTGCCACCATGCCCAGCCTCAATCTTTTTTTTTTTTTTTTTTGCAGTACTGGGGATTGAACTCAGGGGCATTCTACCTCCGCTCTATACCCCCAGCCCTATTTTTTATTCTTTATTTTGAAACAGGGTCTCACTAAGTTGAAGAGTGCCTCACTAGGTAGCTGAAGCTGGCTGCGAACCCGGATCCTCTGGTCTCAGCCTCCGAAATGCTGGGATTACAAGCATACACCACCACACCCAGCTCCAATAATTTTTTAATAAGGAAAACCACAGTCTTGAGGACCATGCACAGTAGAAAAATACTTCTGTAACAACACTGATTATTAATCTTTGGCCTGGCAAAACTCCAACCAAAGCAATTTGATTCTCCAGGTACCCCCAAACTAACTGCTCTATCCACAACAAAATTTTCCTTTATTTCCTGTCCTGATATTTTTCTGGAAGCTGATAAACTGATAACATGGTTATTCTCATCAATGAAGCAGATATTCTATCAAATTTATGTAAATACTATTCTTTCCTAAATTTTATTTCCTCTTCATAACAAAGGACGTGTTTTTTCTATTATAATAATGTGGCAGATGAAACCAACATAAAAAGATTGCTTCTTACTCAATAGACAATTAGCAATGGCAATATTTTGAAAATGAAAAAAAAGCTTTGGTAATGCTTTGGAGAAGTAGAGGAGGAAGTGATAAGTATTCTGAAAAACATAAGAAGCTATTCTCAAGTGTCACTATAATATATTCCTGGAAAAAAAAAGGTCACCGTAGTGCCAGAGAGTAAATTAATGAAAATGGAGTGTTAAACGTTACGGCAAAATGCTAAACCTTCCACATCATATTCACTTTAGAGAACACACATCACTCTTTCCTCACCTTTTATTTTACTACATGACCAAACTTCTCTAAGTCTCACCTCTTAAGAATTGGCTTCAGGGGTGGGTGTGGAAAAAAACTATGTGCAACCTAATAAAAACAGCTCATTTTTAAACTGCTGCCAGACATACATGTTTTATGAGTAAGACCTCGGCTAATCCTTTAAAAGAGGCTTCTGCATTCTAAATGGGCAACGCTGCCAGCAAGAGGAGCCTTGAGCTCCAAGTCTGCTGATTTCATTCTTTTAGACTAGTACAAGAAACAAGTTTCTTTTCTGTTTTGCACTGGGGATTGAATCCAGGGGTTCTCTACCATTGAGCTACATTCCCAGCCTTTTTTTATTTCAAGACTGGATCTTGCTAAATTGCCCAGGTTGGCCTTGAACTTGTTGATCCTCCTGCCTCAGCCTCCTAAGTAGCTGGGATTACAAGCGTGCACTACTACACCTAGCAATAAGTCTCTTTTCTACTTAAAAAGGGTTTTCAGAAGGGAAGAAAAGGCCAATTGAGGTGAGTAAAGATGTTATTCTACCAATTCTCTCTCCTAAAATACTTCATCTTAATCTCAACAATCATTCATTCAAAACTCACCGAGTCAGGCACTATGGAAGGTACAATGAATAAAGATGCAAATAACTGGACACAAAGCATGATGTCAACATTCAGAAACAACAAAAGTAGCTGGGCAAACACAGAAACCCTGTGAAGGAGGCAGTACTTTTTTTAAACTGGCAGATAAAATTGCACTTATTGTATATAGCATGATGTTTTGAAATATATATATATATAGGAATGGTTAAATCTAGATAATTAACAAATGTATTACCTCACACAGTTATCATTTTTCTAGTAAGAATACTTAACATCCACTGTCTTTGCATTTTTCAAAATACAATATATCATCATTAATCATGAAGAACAATAGATCTCTTAAACTTATTCCTGCTGAGTGCAATTATGTAACAGTATTTGAAATGAGCACTGATGGTAGGATTCTAAGTTACAGGAGGTAAACCAACCATTCAAGATAGCAGGAACCGTGCTGAGCAAGGAAGAACACCAAGACATAGCTGGGAAATGCAAATTTGGTAGAGTCTGGTGGTACCTTCAGGTGTATAATAGTAGATTAAGATAGAATGATAAACTGGAAACAAATTTTCATATATTTTAATAAATATTTGTACTTTCCTAGCAAGTGAATGACCAAATCCTTATTTTAGTAATATTAATGTAAGAGATGAAGGCAAAATATAGAAGAATGGAGAAAAGGAAGTAAATCAACAAGAAACTGAAGTGAAAGAAATGAACCTATTAAAATAGTCTAATGAATGAGGCAGTGGTTTGGAACCAAAGAGTGAAGGCTGTAAAATATTGTAATGGTAGAATCAGGGTGACCTGGCAACCAGCTGGCCACAGTGGACAAGGGACATGGGGAGAAGTAAACAATGACGTTAAGGAAATCAGAGCAGGTGAATGGGGGAATTGCAGGGCCATTAAAAGAATGAGGGAAATCGAGAAGAAGCCTGATTTCTGGTAAGTCTGAATTTGAGGCGCACTTAGTGGAGAAGCCTTCAGCAAACAGTTAAAAATATGACCGACAGCTGGAAGAAGGATCAGGGACAGAAACCGGGCCATACCTACATGCATAAGAGACAGGACAAGAACAGGTTGGTGTCGTATTATAGAAATCAAGGAAAGGGTATCTGCAAGAGGCAAGAACTGAAAACATGTTAGTGGATTTTCAAGTAAGATGATGTGGCTCTGCTTTCAGACAGCATGGGTTCAGAAGTCAGACTATAACAGGTTGAGAAGCAGATGGGCTATGAGGCTACCAGACATCCACATAGCACAATCCTCATAAGGTAAAGAGAATAACAGCTTGGTGGGAGCAAGAATCAAACTAAGAATTTTTCTTTTTTAAAGTTGAGCGTGATGATGCATTTTGTAATCCCAGTACTTGGGAGGCTGAGACAGGAGGATCTCAGATTCACCGCCAGCCTCAGCTACTTAGTGAGACCCTGCTTCAAAATAAAACATAAAAATAAGGCTGGGAGATAGAATGCCCCTGAGTTCTATCCTTAGTACCACACACCGGGCATGGTGGCGCACGCTTGTAATCCCAGCATTCGGGAGGCTGAGACCGGAGGATCCGGGTTTGCGGCCAGCCTCAGCTAACTAGTGAGGCACTCCACAACTTAGTGAGACTTGGTTTCAAAATAAAGAATAAAAAATAGGGCTGAGGGTGTAGCTCGGAGGTAGAATGCCTCTGAGTTCAATCCCCAGTACTAGAAAAAAAAAAAAAAAAAAAGATATGAGAAGTCTGAGCCTAATAATCCCAGCGTCTGGAGGCTGAAACAGAAGAATTGCAGGTTGAAGGACAGCTTTGGCAATATAGCGAGACTCTCAACATCCTAGAAAGATCCTGTTTCAAAAATACTGGATAATTACGGGTAGATGAGATGGTGAGGGTGAGAGCTTCATAATGGAATTGCAAGAGACACCAGAGTCTTAGTCTATCTGCAAACTCACCAGAACCCAACCACACCAGCATCCTTATATCAGATTTACAACCTCTAGAACTATAAGAAATAAATTTCTGTTGTTCAAACCATAGGCTATAGTACTGTTATGGTAGCTCAAGCATAATCAGTCAGTTTAAAAAAAACGCAGATTGTTCTTTCACAAAATACTATCAGCAGAAACCTCTTCATGACAAGATAGAAGTTAAAAAAAAAAAAAAAAAAGCTATAGTCTAACTCAAAATTTCCTTTCTGAATCTCTCATGTCCTGCATTAACCTACAAAACTTCTCCATTACTGTATTAGTAAGAAAAATAGAAAATCAAATATCATTAAAATTTCAGATCAGAAAAAGCATCCACACATGTCCAATAGACTCCAAAAGATGCAGAGGTGAAAATAGAAGAAATATTTACTGACCACACTAGTAGAAAGAAGTTGATACAAAACAAGTACTTGGTTTCCTTTAAAAATGAACAAAGTAAATCTATCTCACAAACTAGCTCTAAAAATGGCTAAGAAAGTTTTAAATAAATAATTTGTGAATAATGTTAAAGAATTTTACCCCAAGGGGAAAAAAATACAATCTCAAAAGCTTGAAGTAGGCTTGTAATAAGACCCTATACTAACATAGAATATTCCCAGTTGCTGTGAATATCTTCTCAGTCTCAAGGTCATATTTCCAATTTTCCTTGACTCCCTTAAGTATGTGTTCCTCTCATGCTAACTGTACACAGCCTAAATAAGTCTATACATACAAGTGATAACACATTTGCAATATCAAAGAGTTACATGAGCATGCTGACTCTGTCCTGTCCAATTCAACCCTCTGAGGAATGCTTTCTGAGGACTACTGGCTCAGTTCTTCCAAAAAAGGCATTTCAAGGGTTCCCCAGAAAGAACTACACAAAGAAGCCACACCTTGCTTCCTGACTACCACTTAAATGTTTCTATTACTACCAAGCTCATGACATGTCTGGACTAGTATTATATTCCCATCACTGGTAAGAAAAATATTAGTAGAATATTTCTTGTTATAGATTCCTAAATTGTTAGTCCTCATCCAAAGCAAACAGTAAGCTTCTGCACACATACCACAGATCTAGGAAGACAGCAAGGGAGATCAAACCCAGCACTGCAAAGGATACTGGAAAGAAAGGAGCTACCAGGATAATTTGGATGTTCCCAAGGAGAGAACAAACTACAGGAAGCCCTTTACATACAACAGAAAAGCAAAGTCTTAAGGAATTGGAAAGCTATTTCTTATTTATTAGGAGTCAAAATACTTTGGAATGAGGAAAAAGCATAGGCCTGGTACACATTTCCTGTTGAACTACACAGAAAAAGAGCAAGTAAAAAACTATTGTTATCTATCTAACATAGAAGCATTAACTGGTTTAGAACCAAACTCTGAGACTTCATGCTACTAACAGGTATCTGAAATTATGGGCTCAAGTGCCAGCAAATATAAATTGTCAAATATAATAAAGGAAAGGGGGGCAAATTCCATTTTTTTTTCTACTCATATATGTCAAACTAGAGAACACCTGAAACTGGGTAAACTTCCACTTGATGTATTTTGGCTGTATTAGAGAAGATTTGGATTTTTTTTTAAGACAAATTTTGGAATTTTCCTATAAAGAAACAACTTAGTCCTTCAGAGTTATTTGAAAAGTCTTAGTTCTAGGTAATGCCTCTCCTATTCACTTTTCTCAAAAAAACTAATTAGATGCCAAAAATAGTGAGGTGGGCAGGTAAAACTGTAAAGGAAAAAGAAAAATCTACATAATTTCACAAATATAGGTTATTGCAGCTTTGGAAGATAGGATACATTCTGGAAATGTTAGCATTTCCATCATCTGTTATAAATGCTGGCCATTGATGTTAAGCTTGCTCTTTGTGAAGTTTTTGTTTGTTTTTTGTTTTTGTAGTATTAGGGATTGAACCTAAAGGCATTCTACCTTCAAGCTATACCCTCATACCTTTTTTTATTTTTTGTTTTGAAACAGGATCTTGCTAGGTTGCTCAAAGTCTCACTACAATGCTGAGGTTGTCTTCAAACCTGTAAAAGCTCCTCTCTCAGCCTCCCAAGTACTGGGATTACAGGTGTGCAGCATCACACCCGGCTATGATGATTCTTTTTGAATGTTAGCATTTTGAAATTTTCCCATTCAGAGAAATCCGGTAATTACAGCGCCGGCTCATAATGGGATAGCTATTCCTAGATTTATAGATAGTCGGGTTGTCGGGGTGAATGTGTGTGGCAGGAGGCCTAATAGATTGGTAGAGCCAATAAATATAATTAGTGATGTTAGTACGAGGGGTCAAGTTCGTCCTTTGCTACTATGTCTCACTATTATTTGTTTTAAGATTAAACGAGCTAATCATAATTGGAAAGAAACTAAGCGATTATCAAGTAGGCGGCTAGGTAATGGGAATAAGATGTTTGGTAATATAATAATAAGGATAACAATTGGCAAGCCTAAAAAAGTAGGGGTTATAAAAGAGGCAAATAAATTTTCGTTCATTTTTTCTCTCAAGGGCTGATAATTTTTTTTAATTCAAAGTCTTTAGGGGTAAAGTCTTTTACCCCTAAAGTTTCAGGGAAATGTCTAAAAGGTACAAATTCCTTATGCATTGAAATTAAAAAATGTACATATATTTGCTATTATGGAGACATCTTATAAGAATGACTTTTCTAGGTGATGAAGCAATAAAAAATAAACAAAAAATAAAAAATTCCAAAGAACTGCTACATATTTAAATTATGCTAGTACTATACTTAGAGGAAAAGACTTAATTGCTTAAATTCTATATAATCCAAACTGCAAATGAGACATGGGAAGAAGATGCCAAGAATTCAAAGCCCATCCATGTTTTTTTGGAGGGACCTGACCCAAACATATTAGAGACAACCACTTTCTTAATATAAACAAGATAAAAGAGAAGACAGGTTATGTGGCCTGTTCTTAATCTACAATGTTAGTTTCTAGCAACCTTGAGCTTCCACATTACAGCCAAATTAAAACCCAGGCTCCCTTTCCCTGCAGTAGGTCATGCCATGCAGAGCAGACACAAGAAAGGCTTCAGTTATACAAAACAAAATGAAACACAGCAGGAAGCAAGCTCCAAGGTGCGGGCTGAATGAGCTACATTAGCTTACCATATATCTCGGATCTACTCTCCTCTGAACTAGACTTTGTCTTCTTGGAGGAGCTATCTGCACAAGAGCGGGAGAAAAGGAGAGATATAGAAAATATGGAGACCAATATAAGGGGAAACTTTCATGGGGGAAAAAGAATGAATCATGATCAAGTTAAATCGTGCAAACAAAGTATGAACATCACAGATGATAGCACTTAGAACAGTCATGAACAGCACACGTAATGACATATTTTAAAGACTTATCGAAGAAAAGACAGTGCAATAAAAATACAAACAAAACAACACATGAATAGGCTACAAAATGTATCACTTGATAATTGTAAAGATGGCAAAAGCACTCATGCTATGAAAATCTCATTGTGAAGCACCGTGCCTCTTTATGAAATCTGTCTTTGGAGACGGGCACATCACAGATGAACAATACTGAATAAATCTAACAAGACTATATAGTAACTAATAGTACAAATGAAAGCCTCTGAGCCCTGTGACTTCAAAATCAGGTGTCAGAAACAAAGAATTCTCTCTTTATGGAGATCTGTAAGTGACATGTTACTACTCCCACCACCAAAGCCTGATAAATTGATGGATGAGATAAATTATTAGCTATTGACTTACTAGTTTTCCTAGTTAATATATGTAGTATTTTTCAAAATGAAAGCATAATTTACATGGAATGTATGAAACATCTTAATTATATATAACATATTACTCTACTAAACATTTGAAAATATATTTCTAAGTAAAAATATCCAAAATAAGACATATTTATGTATATGAGGTTATGGCATTTTCTTTATCTTTTGTCAGAGACATACAACTAAAAATATTACGTTCTCAAAGAATATACATTGAATTTAAGTGACAAAGGCAAAATTATTAAGCAATTTTTATGAATCAAAATCTGAGTTTATAAGAAAGCAAAAGGAAAAGCCTATATTTTACAAGAGAAGTTCAATCTATATGCATAAAATTAAGCATATAAAGTGTTAACATGAAAATTCTAGAAAGAGCAACACTATAGAGGTTGAAAGAATACTTTTTTGACTGAAGAAAACAGTATTTCTATTCATTACTCTAAAATGAGACGATAATCCTTGAAACTGCATTTTTATCTAACACTCAAGTTCATTATGATCACAGCTGAATTTTTTAAGTGACTACTGAAATTTGTAGTTGTCACAACTTTGATTTTATGACATATTACTGCTCATACCATGATTTATCTTCTTTCCTCCCTCCCTCTCTCCCTCCCTTCATCCTGGGGATTGAACCCAGGGCCTTGCACATGCTAGGCAAGCCCTCTAGCCCTGAGCTACATCACCAGTCTCAGCCCCATAGTTCACCTTAATACTAAGTCCCTGGTGCAACCCAAAACCCCAATTATGATATAACTATTTCTATTATTGCCATTTTTTAAAATATAGTACACTCTGATAACGATGCTTCTATAGGGGAATCTACAGTGCTGGAAGTTAAAAATGTGACACAAAGGTTTGCTCATATATGACTGGAGGCAAGACAGTGGACTGAAACAGATGACATGGCTCCTAAGTATCTCAGTGGCTTAAGCTGTATTACTCTGATATTCATTATTCTCAATATTCTTTGGAAGAACAACTAGCGTTTTACCTGTAGGGTCAAAATCATGTGATGCACTGCGTTCAACTTTCTGCTTCTTATCTGTTGGTGACTCTCGGTTCAAAATACTTCCATGCCTAAATCATATCAAAGCAATCAAATGTTTATTACAGGAAAAAAATTATAATAAAAACTTAACCTGAAAATCCAAAAGTGTATCTTACAAAGAGAAATCAGGAAATCAGTTTACATTACATAGCATCATAAGACTCTTATTTTTCAAAAAAATTTTAAATTCAATGTATGCTATATGTAATATGCAGTCAATTTATTATATTCACACATAAAAACAAATCTTAGGCAAGCCTCACTTTAAGCCTGCCTATATAATTCTAGCCATAGAAGTCTTAGTCAACCTATTCAGGCCCAAAGTGACGACAGAGTTAGTATTTTTTTCTAAGACCTAGACAATTATACCAATCAGATAATGGCTGAGCAACAAATAAGACCTTAACATGAGACATATTGTTACAAACTAATTGAAATGCCAAGGTAAGCACTGGTGTCCTGAACAATCTATCACTAAAAACGATACAAAATACTATAATAACTAAGAGTGACATACTGCCTACATTTTAAGTAATATTTACAATAATGAAGATGAAAGAGAAGAGCAGGAAAGAGTCTTAGATGTTGCTTCCCTAGAAAATGAGTAAGTAGATACATACAGACACTAATTTAAACATTTTGGATGTTTTTCTTCATTGCCTTAAAGTGATTAAGACTAAAGCAGCACCAAAGTTCATAAAAGTAGGTCCAAGTCACTCAAGTGATAAACATCCCCCAAACTAGCAATCTATTTCCACCTCCCAAGCCACTCACAATTAAAAACTAAGCCTCTTCATAGGGAGTGACTGCAAGTATCAATTTGAGCAAACTTTTTTAATGCTTATATTAAAAACACTGAAAATATTATCAAAACAATGCTGCATTCCAGAAGAAATATGCAACACCTGTTACATTTTAAAGTTCTGAAGCATTATGAAATTTTGTACTTCTTAAACTCACATTCTCAAAAACCATAAAAATCTCTGTAATTTCAAAGGCATGCTTCTAATTAAAATTCAACTTAATCTTTGGTATGAAGGACAATTGAACAACTTACCTTATAGGTTTTTTGAGGGGAAACCTGAAACAAAGGAAAAATAAAAGGATGATTATAAGAATTTCACTGGTAAGATTCTATTAAATGTATTAATTATACTAAACAAGAATAAGGGATTTAAATCTTATGTGGACTTTCTGAAAGCAGGTAGATTCAACAAACAGAGAAAGAAGCTGGACACCATTTTTAATATTTTTACATTGTTAAATCTTAAACTGCAGGTGCATTAGCCATCAATTGTCCCTAAGAATAGTTTTTATTTTTAAAAATCCAAATAAAGCCAGCTTGGTGGCTCATGCTTATAATCCCAGTAGTTGGGAGGCTGAGACAGGACGATGGCAAGTTCGAAGCCAGCTTCAGCAACTTAGTGAGGCCCTCTACAACTCAATGAGACCCTGTTTCCAAATAAAATATAAAAAAATAGGTCTAGGGGTATAGCCCAGAGGTAGAATGCCCCTGGGTTCCATCCCCAGTACCACTAAAAAAAAAAAAAAAAAACCACACACACAATATCCAAATAATAAGAGCAACTCCTAAATTTATTCTAGGCTTACTAGATGCTAAGCACAATTCTAAACCCTTCAAAAAAATAACTTGATGGAGATATTATTTCAATTTTACAGATTTAAAAAGTAACCATGGTCACTTTTTTTTTTTTTAACCATTAATATACTATACCTAGGTTCCTTAGTAAGGAAAGTTCCTTCCTGCCTTACCACTTTCCAAAATATCCAGGTGCTGACCACTGCAGCACTGAGATGCATCTGCCCTTAGGTTAAGATCAAATCATAAAAGCGTGACATGGTGGTGCTGGCCTGAAGCCCCAGCTACTCCTGAGGCAGGAGGACCCCAAGTTTAAAGCCAATCTGGACAACTCCAATTCTGTAAAATCCTGTCACAAAATAAAATTTAAAAGGACTGGGGATGTAGCTCCAGTGGTAAAGGACTTGTCTTTACCACTGGCCCTAAATTCAATCCCCAGCACCACAAAAATAAATAAAATTAAATTAAAAAGTCAGTCTATGACTCTCAATTATTTATGTTTAGCTTTACTTACAGAGTCTAAAAAAAAAAAAAAAATACTCGAACGGAATACTATCAGCTACTAAAACTATGCTACAAAAGTGAAAACCAAGGTTACTTTTTTCTGTCTTGTTCTGTTTTTCTGGGGTTCTACAAACTGAAAGAATCAAAAGCATTTCCTCCTGGTTGACTTTCTTTTAAAGAAACAGTACGGAGGCTTCTTGATAAGAGTTTGATGCTATATATAAACACTAAGTCTAAAGAGGGTGATTGCAAATATTCTCCCATTATTCCACTGATTTCTGTACTTTTCAGATGACTTCAACCTATAATATTTTACGTAAAGATTATTTAGTCTAGATAATAAGAACATCAGTCTTTTTCATAAAAAGACTTAGTAAAGATAATAAGAAATAAACATAAAACAATGATACTTGAGTGACTATATTTTATGTGGCATGGAGGTTAGTTTTTAAAAAACCTAAAAGACAAGTTTAATTATAATTCCCTTTAATTCCTACTTAAATCAAAATTGATCCACAGAAAAAGATAAAGAATCTAATAAGCAATGGCATGTTGACACGAAACAAAGTTAGTGGTTATAAGAAAAGAAGGGTTCTAGGACAAGAGGACCCTGCTCTACAGAATGCATTGATTACAAAAGACAACCAAGTCTTCAGAAATAGTTCCTATGCAGTTCATTCATCCATGTCAGAGGAGAGAGAGATTGCAGATGTTTTTAATTTATAGATGAATTTATCCATTGGCAGAGAAGGATTCCCAACTGCACTTCTGCAAAGGATAACACACTCATAGTTATCAACCTTAGTCACTTTGCCTCACAGCACTAAAACAACTCCTACCCAGAACAATGCCGCCTGCGTCAGGATCTGCAGTATTCAGGGGGATTTTGGCAAAGAATCCTGGAAGTTCCCAGATGACTGATTGTAAATCAGTTTCCTGAGCTATTTTTTCTTACAAAGGAATGGAAAAGGAAGGAAAAAAAAATGGAGTGAGAAGACGAAGAAGGACCATCACAGTAGAACTTACTTGTCTAATCAACTTACTATATTCAAAAAAAGCAGGTAAAAAAGAACTAAAAAAAAAACTGTTACAGCATTTTCCCCTAATTACTGAATTCCACTTTAAAGTGTCTGCAAGAATGTGCACGAACCTATACATATACATACACACACACACACACACACACACACACAACTACACATCCACACACATATGCATGCATATATGCATAAATAACAATACCAACAGCCTTCCTAGCTATTCTATTAGCTCCCTCCACTTCAGCTAAGAAAATCACCAAGACAATTCTACAGTTTTCTAAACTACCTATCAGCTACTGAATACTGAGACAGAGATGTAACTGGAGAACTGGAAATAGGAAGGCAGAACCCCTAACTCTAGAACTAGTGTAGCAGATTTGATTCATCAACTTATTGATGGCCACAAAAACGTAAAACAGCAAATCATGTTGGGCATGGTGGCATAAGCCTAATACTTGGAAGGTTGAGACAGGAAGATCACAGGTTTAAAGTCAGCCTCAGCAACTTAGCAAGGCCCTCAACAACTTAGTGAGACTTTGTTCAAAATAAAAAATAAAACAGGGCTGGGGATATTGCTCAGAGAGAATGTCCCTGGGTTCAATCCTCAACACAACAAAACAAAAAAGAAACAAAGAAACAAACCACAACAACAACAAAACCACCCCAACAATTTATGAAGAAAAAGGCCAAGGTTCAAATCCTGGGGTGGGGTGGGGCACAAAAAACCTAGCATTTGCCTGACTGAGAATGGAGGTGGAAGTCAATGATGGGGGTTAAAAAGACAAGTCAGAAAAGACAAGGGGCCAAGGGAGAGAAGATAAGAAATACTACCAAATGCCACAGAAAGGCAGATATGAAGGCTAAAAAGTGGCCCTGTTCAACACTAAGCTTATGAACTAGCTTCTGGTGAACAAAACCCTGTTTTCAAGCCTCTGTCCACTGTGCAGTCTATCCATGAAGTCCCCTTCCTCCCGCATTTACGCAGAACACCGTTTGAACGTTGACAGAGTGTTAGAAGTGTCCAATGACGCTATGGCTGGCTTTTGAATATCATGTTGAATACTTGCACAATTAGTTAACCAATAGTGAATATGACTGTGTATATTTATATGTGTATTTTTCTAGATAGTGAAGTCAAAATATCAATATAAAGAGTCATAATGAAAAACTGGAAAGGATTATAAGGAGCTTGAGACACTGGGGTCAAGGTGACTAAATGCCTTTATTTTTTATTTCCTATTTAAAGTACAGTTATATCCCAGAAATCTCAACAAAGGGCTATAAATATTCAGAACACATTTATCCACTAGACTCAGAATGCCTTTTCTTGTTAGTTCTGAGCTCGAATATTTAAATGATAGGTAGCAATTTACAGAAGCCTTCCCAAATGTTGTATTTTCACATCCCTTCTAACATGTTATTACAGTGTAAAGAGAAATGTGATTGGTAACTAAATAGCCCTAACCCAACAGAAAATGAATACTAGAGTAAAACTTCTCTTTTAGCCAGGTTTAACCATTTGTGTGTGTTTGTATGATATTATTATTATTATTATTTTTTTTTTTTTTTTGCGGTACTGGGGATTGAACTCAGGGGCATTCTACCTCTGAGCTACATCCCCAGCCCTATTTTTTATTCTTTATTTTGAAACCGAGTCTCACTAAGTTGCGGAGTGCCTCACTAGGTAGCTGAGGCTGGCCAGGAACCCGGATCCTCCGGTCTCAGCCTCCCAAATGCTGGGATTACAAGCGTGCGCTACCACACCCGGCTCTGTATGATATTATATAACTGGGATATCCTTTTAAGATTGCTAAACAACATTTCTTCTGGATTAAAAAACTTTTTCAGCCAGGCATGGTGGTGCAAACTTGTAATCCCAGTACTTGGGAGGCTGATACAGAAGGATCACAGGTTCAAGAACAGCCTCAGCAAGTAGTGAGACTCTCATCAACATAGCAAGAACCTGTTCCAAAATAAAAAAAAATAATATAGGACTGGGGGTGTAGTTCAGAGGTATAATGCCCCTGGGTTCAATCCTCAGTACCACCAACTTTTCTGGTTGACTCTACCTACCACTTACCAGCAAAAAGTCAATTATCTCTTCGTCTCCTTTAAAACAGCCAAGAGTGAATGAATACAACATTCTTTGGGCTAGATGTAAAGTTTTCCTTTTATCTATAAACAATTTAAACAGACTAAAACATAATACTTCAAATTTGAAACTAAATTAGAATCTGAACCAGTGTGATATAGTATTATACCATTTTAAACAAAAAACACAAAACCTCTAAGAGAACATTTGTTTGAAATAAAAAGTACATGGCTTTAGCACACAGTGCCAACTCCAGCTAAACTGTTAATTAATTTGTAGATCTCTGGATAGTAAGATTCATCAAATGAAAAGTAATGACTACAACCTCCTCCAAAACTAAAAAAATCATAAATCCTTTCGCCACCTACCACTTACAACTGGCTAGCTTAGAATTATCAAAAGAGCTAAAGTTATGGAACTGGCCAAAACAAAACAACAACAACACAAAGAGCCACAGCTGACGAATGAGTCATGAAGCAGTTTTCATGGTGTTTTTAGTTTTAAAGCTCTAGACCTTGCAATACAAATCACAGAATGACAAGAATCAAGGAGCTCAATTCTGGTGTAAAATCTAAAAATAATTCATTAGAATGTAATGTAAGAACTCAACTTCTTAAGTATACCACTTACTTTTTTTTTTTTCGGTAATGGGGATTGAACCCAGGGGCATTCTACCTCCGAGCTATACCCCCAGCCCTATTTTTTATTCTTTATTTTGAAACAGGGTCTCACTAAGTTGCAGAGTGCCTCACTAAGCAGCTGAGGCTGGCCATGAACCCAGATTCTCTGGTCTCAGCCTCCCAAGTACTGAGATTACAACCATGCACCACCACACCTGGCACCATCACTTTTACTTAAGAATTTAAACACAAGATTGGCCCTTAGAAGGGTCTCTTACTTCATGGACATACTTCAATAAATTGAATTGCAAATTTCTTCTAAGTTATTTTCATTCCCTCTACCAGAACTAGTATGGATTGGATCTTAGTTAACAATATGATACTAATTAAAAGCTTTTATTCCCTTACAATCTAAAAAATTATTACCTTCGTGAATACTTCCTAGAAATTTTCTAAATAACTTTCTTTTGAAATCTTGAGTACCAGTATTACCTTACACTATTTTTTTTCAGACAGCATTTTAAAAAACTGGGTGAGGGGACACTCTAATGCACATGATGTACTTTCACAAATAAATCAAAGTCAATCACAAAACTGAACCTGAAAAGGAGGGAGGGCGAGGGAGTGGGGTGGGAATTGGGGAAGGGTTAAATGAAAACTGTGTGCATGTATGCTTTTATCAGCTTGTACCTAACAAAGATATATGACTACAATGCACCAACTAAAAAATATAAAATGAAAAAAAAAAAAACAAAACTGGTTGAAAAGAATTGCCAGGACAAAAAATACTTCAAAGTATTATTCAGGCATTCCCATGCTCATGGGAGAGCCAGAGCCAGTAACATCTTTAAAAACAAGCAATAAACTGGACTCTACAAAATGATATTAGGATTCATAAAAAGTAGTTAATTTTGATTAATAGGGATTTAAATCTTAATCATTTCACATTTCCCTATTTCAAGAGATGGTTGTGATAATAAGTAATAAGAAAAAAAAATCCTTTTAGTCAAGATTGGGCATTTTTCCCACCAAAATTTTACACAAAATATATTAAAATTAAATGTTCAAATTTTGTAAACTGAAGACTTGTTGAGCAAATTTGTTGGAACCACCTGTTCTTTGCAAATTTGCCAAAAGATAAAAGTGTGCTTCTGCAAAAGTAGGTCCTGTTAACTTTACCTGCACCCCTTCTGAAGTGCCGCTGAGACGAGCCCCAATGACAACGTCAGTTTACTGCTTTGAATAGAGACAGCACAACCTATGACATAAAGGAGATCTGCTCTAAAGTCTTACATATCACTTGGAATTGTACGCATATTTGCAGCTTGACTGTACTTAAATTATATGATTTGTAGGAAAAAAGGATGGAATTAGAGAGTATTATGTTAAGTGAGATCAGCCAGTCACAGTAAGTGAAGAGTGTTGTGTTTTCTCTTACAGGTGGAAGCTAGAGATATTGGGAAACAAAAAGGACTTCAGATACATGAAGAGAGATACCAATAGAATGGATAGCTGAAGGGGAACCGGGGGAGGAGGTGGGGAAAGGAAAAAGGAGACTTGATTAAGGAAGGAGCTGAAATAATGCTCTACTCATATATGAAGGTATCGATACCAATCTCAGTAATATGTAGAGAGGAAGAGGAGCAGGTGGATCCCAAGGGGATGCACTACGTGCTGCGTGCATGTAGATTTCTATCACGCTGGATCTCATTCTGATGCATAATTACAATGCACCAAAATGTATATTAAAATAAAGCCTTATTTCTATATTAAAGTAATAAAAAGAAATCTAAAATATCCATAAAACAGAATTCTTCAGGAAAGAAACATGATTTTTAAAGAAAATGAATCATAACAGATTCGTCTTAAATGTTCCTAAATATTTCTTACTGAGTAGCAATACACTTAAAAGAACAGGAATATTTTATTTCTAAAATCCCAGAAGAAGAAGAAAAAAAAATCAGATCTACACTAGCCCTCAAACCACAGAGTATTATTCAAGACCCTGCTTATCTTCAGATGCTGCACGTGCACTGACTCCTAGAATGCCAAGAAGCCCAACCACAGCCAGCCCTAGACCACAACGGAACCCACAAAGCCTTGCCCACCATTCACAGGAGAAGCAACTATGGAATCAGAAAGATACAAACTTAGGTCCTATGTGCCCTAAAAATGTTCACAATTTCCTTGATTTAAACATATACATCAGTTATGGAGATTTTTTAAAAAAGCTCATACACTTTCCAGGAAAAACTTAATATAATAGACTGAGTATATTCCATGCTTTCTGCTTGTAATTTTTTAACCTATATAAGAAATTATGGATAATTCTTTTGGTTGCATATCCTTAAGTGTAGATAAGCTATATTCCTTAGTTGGCAAGCATATTCCATAGATACATAAAATCAAGATGCTGTACGAATATGAAATATGAAGTAAAATTTTAAAAACTGATCATAACCAATATCGTTACAATTAAATCTTCTATGCAATATGCTTTCCACATCCATAGATAGAAAGTATTTTATTATGAGAAAACTCTTTCATTAAAATGTTTTTCTGGCTATATATGTAACAAGGACACTTAAAGAAACCATTGTTTTGTACTAAAGAGGTTTTTCTTCAAAATGTTTTGTTTCTGATATCAAATATTAACAATTCCTCAAGCAGAATTAGATATCCATATAATTTATCAAAAAACTACACTTTCTCTTGTGAAATACAAGTGTCCCAAACTTGTATACCTCTGATTTTAAGGGGGAAAGGTGAGAAAATTAGTTATACGCATGCCATTTTACACTTTCTTCTACAAGTTCTTTCTTGACCCAAAACAAAGGGATTAAAATGGGGGAATAGCTGGGTGTGGTGGTGCACACCTGTAATCCTAGTAATTAGGAGACTGAGACAGGAAGATCACAGGTTCAAAGATTGTCTCAGAAACTCTAGTGAGGCCCTCAGCAACTTAGTGAGACCTGTTTCAAAATAAAAACTAAAATAGAGCCAGGTGTGGTAGCACACGCTTGTAATCCCAGTACTTGGGAGGTTGAGACTGGAGGATCCCGGTTCCCAGTCAGAATCAGCTACTTAGTGAGGCCATCTGCAACTTAGTGAAACCCTGTTTCAAAATAAAGAACAAAAAAAAATAGGACTGGAGAATGTATCTCAGGGGTAGAATGCCTCTGGGTTCAATCTCCAGTACAAACAAACAACAGAAAAAAAAGCTAAAATAGGACTGGGGGGTAGCTCAAAGGTAGAACATCCCTGGGTTCCTTCTCATCCCCACCACACTCTATCCCTAGTAAAAAGGGGTATACTCTCTGACTGCTAATGATGTGGAACATTTCCTCATACATTTATTGGCCATTTGTATTTCTTCTTTTGTGAAGTGTCTATTTAGATCCTTTTCCCATTTCTTAATTGTGTTATTTGTTTTCTTAGCTGTGAGTTTCTTGAGTTCTTTGTATATTCTAGATATGAGTCCTCTGTCAGATGAGTAGCTGGCAAAGATTTTC
>PVLC010017191.1:0-34166 GCA_004027655.1 Graphiurus murinus
TCATGAAGCCTCGGCCTCCTCCCATACCCTCCACCTAAATGAAAGTAGTCAAGTACATGCTACCTCAAGCTGATGACTGCAAGATTTTTCTCTAGAAAACCAAATCTGTCTCAGTGAAAAGACCTTTGCATTCTGACTCTTTCTTTGTGTTTCTAATGAAAATGCTAGATCTTCATTCACTCACACAAAGTTGAAATCAAACAGGCTTTTAGCTCAGCCATGCTGCTTTGTGCTTCAATTCAAATAGCTAACTAAGCATCATCATAAATGTGATGAGAACCAACAGCATGAAGGAGAGTAGAAAAATGGAACCCTGAAGAAATGATAATGTAGGGAAGATTTAAAAAAAAGTTTTGAGTCAACCAAAAACCAACTAACCAAAAATAATATCCTAAGAAAGAAAAGATATACTAGCCATAAAATGTAAATAAGATGCTATGAAAAAGGTAAAAGTCAAAGAATAAGAAAGGAATCTTGGAAAGTAAAAATATATATTGCTAATATGGAGTGTCAATGTTGGAAGAAAAGGTTAAGAAACCTATAAGAGCTGGGCATGGTGGCACATGTTTGTAATCCCAGTACTTGGGAGGTTGAGACAGGAGGATCATAGGTTCACTGCCAGCCTTATCAACTTAGTGAGGCCTTCTATAACTTAGTGACACTCTCTTTGAAAATAAAAAATAAATTAGGGCTGAGAGTATAGAATGTACCTGAGTTTGATCACCAGTGCTGACAACAAAAACAAACAAAACTATCAGAATGAAAAGAAAAAAAGATTAAAAAAGGCAGGAGAGAAAATATTAGAGAGAGAATTGATCTAGAAAGCACTATATCTTACTAATAGTTATTCAGAAGGAGACAATGCTAAACAATGAAAGAAAATTATTTTTAAAATAATTATGTAAATTAGACAAGAAAACTTCTCATAACTGAAAAAGAAAAACTGAATATTTTAGATCAAAAAGTATCTTAGGTACCTAGTACAGGAAGTTAAAAAAAAAACCTGCCAAGACCCATGTTCAAGAAATTCCATCATACCCATCCTATATAGATTCTGAAATCTTCAAAACAAACAAACAAACAAAAAACAAAAGAAAAAGACATCACATTTAAGAGAATGAGAGTAAAATTGATGCCAAAGTACTAAAAAACAACCTTAGATGCTGGGATATAATGAAGCCAATGCTTCAATATTTGGAGAGAATTTTATTTTCACTATAGAAACCTATAGCAAGTCAAACCATCAGTAAGGGTGGGAACAAAGCCACCTGCAGTCATGCAAGATCTGGAAAAAAAGTTACATGCTATTCACTCTTGCCACTTAAGCTTTTATAAAATGTGACTCAGCAGAAATAAAAGAAAAAGTCATAGGATCCAGTAATCAACACAGGACACAGCAGAGGAGGTTTAGTATGTGAATTCTAGGAAGCCTAGGAAGTAACTAGCCCAAAAACACAGACAGAGAGTAGAGGCCCTGTGGTGGAGATCTGAGATGAGAACACTAAATGGATAGATTATCCAATCTGATAGATTGTATGAGGTGGCAGATAGAGCTACCATTTGAGGGGGAAAAAGGTTAATGATTAACTATAGGAAAAACAAAAGTTGTGCCCTGTTATATATATAGTAAATCAGATTTATTTTTAAATAGTGATGATTTATTAATAGCAAATTTAACTAAAGCTCATCATGTAACTAGGTGTCCTGGTCAGCATTCTTGTAGCCATAACCTAAAGACCTGACCAGATAACTTAGGGGAAAGAAGGTTCATTTTCTTGCAGTTTCAGACTCAGTCTATGTGAGGCTGGGGACAGCAGATCTCAGGGCTTTGTGGCTTGAGGCCAAGGGAGAACACACATGCTGTGCTCTTTACATCACAGAGGCAGGGAAGAGAGAGCAGGGGGAGGCAGATCCATATATATAATCCCTGAGGCCACATGCCCAGGGACTACCTCCTCCAGACACACCCTACAGGCCTACTGAGTACCACCCAGGTAAATCCATTACAATGGATGTATCCACTTCTGTGAGTACTACCCTCATGACTCAATTTTATCAGCTCCAAAAACCAACTTATGCTCTTCAAGGGCCCATCCTCTGTCTAACCATAACACTAGGTATAAGAAGGGGAAGAGAGATCAGAATAAGAGAATTAAATCTTTATATATTGCAACAAGAACTGAATGGATGGCTGAATAAATTAAGAATTAAGCAAAAAGAAAAAAAAAAAAAACCACATACTCATATTACTTTGAATTGTAGAGTTCAGTACCAGCTGAAACAAAGTGATTTGAGAAAAAGCGTTTAGAGTGGGTACATAAAATATAATTTTGTGTTTTCTAAAAAAAAGACTTTCAGTATAAAGTCATATATGCATAATTTCTCTATTTGTCATGAAGTGTGAATTAAGTTGCCTTAACGACTTCTAAATCTTACACCCACAAGGGTTGCTCATTTTGATTTTGTCTCCTCATGCTACATATCACCAAGTTCGAGCTATGTCCCACAGTTGCCTGCCTCTCTGCAGTCAGGAGGCTGACAGTCATCAGCATGAACTTTGCTAATCTGTTTGACAGAGGAAAAGAGGAGAATAGGGGAGAGGTCTCATATCAGCAACTCAGTGCTGTGTACACATGACTCACTGGCCAGAACCAGTCATATGGCTCCATTTCAGCGCAAAGGGGTTTCTAAGTATACCTGCAAGCACCCAGCAGGTGGATAGGTGGAAAGATTGAGCCAGCAATTCTAATGATGACCACAATTTCCTTCATAAGAATTGTTAAGTAAAATGATTTACTTCTACCCTCAAATGTAATTAAATATTAAATACTTAAATATATATAATTAATATGTAGACATTTATTTGTAGTGAACATATATAAATAGAATATGGAAATAAATGTATGTTATAAATGAACATGTAAATAGAAACACCTGAATTATATAAGTAGTCCTTATAATTTTATACTTTACTCCCTTATGGGTATTTGATCCATTCCCTAAATAAGTTTTCTGAATACCTTCTACTTAGCCAGGCACCATTGAAGATCCTGGGTATTCAATAACAAAAAAAAACCAGACAGAGACCCCTGTTTGTGTAGGTAATATGCTAGATGGCTGTAAGTGCTGGAGTCGGGGGGAGTACAAAGGAAGGGGAGTTAAAAGTCAAGACTGAGAGTCTGGTTGGGAAATCCAGTAGGAAGGTCAGGACAATTCTCACTGAGAAGGGACCACTTGAGCAAAGCTAGAAGAGGACAGAATGATCAGTAAATTCATGGGCAGAGGGAACAGAGAAGGCAAGCACCCCCAGCCGGAGCATCCTTGCTGTTTTCCAGGAATGCATGGAGGGCTAGTAAAGGTGTTATGAGAAAGATATGAGGGGCCCAGAGGACTGCAGCAGTCTGCTGTACTCTGAGCTAATTGCTTGAACTCTGAGTGAAATGCTCAAATTTACATCAGAAAATAAATCTCCCAGCATTTAGAAGATGAATAGAATATTTCATATAAACTATACCATGAAAAGGGCAAGAAAATTTAGAACTTGTTTATCCTTTCTATTCATTTTTTAAATTTAATTTAATTTTTTAATTGGTACACTGTAATCATACATCTTTGTTAGGTACCAGCTGATAAAGGCATACATGCACACATTTCTCATTTAACCCTTCCCCAATTCCTGCCTCACTCCCTCCCTCTCCCTCCTTCTCAAGTTCAGTTTACTGATTGACTTTGATGAGTTCATGAAAGTACATCATGCTCATTAGGGTGTCCCTCCTCCCCCCATCACCTTCTGTTAAGTCAGAGTCTTTGTTCACCTAAAGTTTCTCCTTCTTCCTCTGGAGTCCCTCTTATGTCCCATTGTCTCCCTAGCTTCCACATATTAGGGAAAGCATACAATTTTTTTTACTTTTTGTGATGGACTAATCTCACTTAACATAATGTTTACCAGTTCCATCCATTTCCCTGCAAATAACATGATTTTGTTCTTCTTTATGCCTGAGTAAAATTCCGTTGTGTACATATCCCAGTTTTGTAATCAATTCATCTGTTGATGGACATCTTGACTGGTTCCATAGTTTGGCAATTTAAATTGTGCAGCTATAAACATATACACCTGCTTTGGTCTGATAGTTTGGTTTCCATTCTTTGGGGTAGATACCCAGAAGTGGTATTGCTGGATCATATGGTAGATTCATTCCCAATCATCTGAGGATCCTCCAAATTGTTTTCCAAAGTGGTTGCACTAATTTGCAATCCCACCAACAATGTATTAGGGTTCCCACTTCTCCACACCCTCACCAGCATTTGTTGTTGTTTGTTTTCTTGCTGATTGCCATTCTAATTAGGGTTACCTGAAATCTCAAGGTAGTTTTGATTTGTATCTCTCTGATTGCTAATGATGTTGAACATTTCCTCATACATTTATTGGCCATTTGTATTTCTTCTTTTGTGAAGTGTCTATTTAGATTCTTTTCCCATTTTTTGATTGTGTTATTTGTTTTCTTAGCTGTGAGTTTCTTGAGTTCTCTGTATATCCTAGATATTAGACCTCTATCAGAAGAGTAGCTGGTAAAAATTTTCTCCCACTCTGTGGGCTCCCTGTTGAGGCTCTTGATAGTTTCCTTTGCTGCACAGAAGCTCTTCAGTTTAATGCAATCCCATGTATTGATCTTCCTTTGAGTTGTTGTGCTTTTGGGGTCTTGTTGAGAAAGTTTTTACCTGTGCCTATGTGTTCAAGCATTGGTCCTATGCCCTCTTCAAGTAGCTGGAAGGTCTCTGGCCTGACTTCCAGGTCTTTGATCCATCTTGAGTTGACTCTTGTGCAGGGTGAGAAAGTGGGGGTTTATTTCCATTTTCCTGCATTTGGTTAACCAGTTTTGCCAACACCATTTGTTAAAGAGGCTATCTTTTTTCCAGTGTATATTTTTTGCTCCTCTGTCAAAAATCAATTGACTAGAAGCATGTGGGTCTGTTTCTGAATCTTCTATTCTGCTCCGTTGGTCTATGTGTCTGCTTTTGTGCCAATACCATGCTGTTTTTATTACTGTGACTTTATAGTAGAGTTTGAAGTCAGGTATCATGATACCTCCTGCATGGTTCTTGTTGCTAAGAACTACTTTGGCTATTCTGGGCTTTTTGTTGTTCCAAATGTCTTTAAGGACTGATTTTTCTATGTCTGTGAGGTAAATCCCTTAAATCTCTTCTATGCTCTATTCAGTATCTGTCTTTCACCAAAGCATTGACATACAAATCAAGCTTTCAGGAAGGCAAGAAGGCAGTTAATATTTTTATTTAGTTTCTATTACATGTCCCAGCATGACCTCATTTAATGTTCATAATAGTCCAATTAGTAAATACAATGTCCCCCATTGTTCAGATGAGGATATTAAGGCTTACGGGGTCTAAAGTGACTTATCAAGGCTGTAGTAGAACCTGAACTTACACCCAAGTCAGTCTAACCTTTTACCTTTCCATTGTTTGCATTTAACCCCCCAAAATATGTTTTATAATGCACATTTTCTGGGTCTGGAAATTATTTAAGTTTTTGTTTTAAAAACTCTTCTACAAGCAGATTACACATGGAAAAGGACTCTACTCATAGTGAGAAATGGCCATTAGAAAATATCACTGCCTTCTCTCTTGGCATCTGTAAGAACTAAAAAACAAAAAAGCATCATTTATAGAAAATAATATGGTGACAATTAATAGTTAGCTATATTTATGAATGACAAATTTGCTTACTAAAAACATTGAAATGCACTCTGATTTGAGATTTATTGCTCCTGTTTCTTTTCTTTTTCAGGTAAGTTTGAATATTCTTTTTTCATGTGGACTAAAGGTATGGTGTCACTTTTCCTTGAGTTTTATTTTAATCACTTCTAACATTGAGCATGAAAAGATAATGAGTTTCACCACACAATTTGTTGCTGTTGTTACTGAAAATATTTGAAAGGTAACATTTTTGGTGTAAGTTATTTGAGTCAGTATGTGATTCTATAGTGTAAGTCTATGTAGTATTTATATTTGGACTTATGTTTAAAAATGATTTCTGTGTCAAGTATAAGGAAGAGGATTGAATTAGGGGCAGGAGAAAATTAGAAGAGTGAAGAGTACATGCAATGAAAGCCTGTAAAGCTGAGAAGGGCAGCAACCTTCACCTCCAATCTACAATAGCCATGAACACATGGCAGGACCCCAAGGTGCCTTTTCATGAGAAAAAGAATCAGCTAAAGCATGTGTTCATTCACTTTTCTAAGCCAGGGTTTTTTTGTTTTCTCCTACTATTGTGCAAAATTTCTGGTCAGGATGTTGATCATGTATATCTTTGAAAAAAAGAATGTGTGCAACTGTGTTGAAACAGAAGTCAAATCTTAAGTTAGAAATTAATAACATAGATCATCTTCATGGAAACCATATGAAAAGAAACTCTATTGAATTGTATGTTAACCATTTCATATAGGGAGTAGAAGATTTAATAAAGCTTCTGGATATACAAAAGAGAGGATCAAATGTCAGAGGGACTTAGGAAGAGGTGAGCTCTGTACCAGGGAAGGGAGTAGCCTGTCAAGTTGTCCAGAGAGGGATGTGGTCTTACCATTGTGCATTGTGTTTTCATTAGTTAATGAAAGAAGGAACTGTGTGAGATATTAATCATGCTTGAACTATACTAACTATAAATGCTATGTTTATTTTATTCCAGACTATATGTGTTTTGAAAAGTAGTTGTAAGCTTTATGATTAATTGTATGCTTTATGATTAATTGTACAAAATGGAAGAGGGGAAGAAGGATGGGGCACTATTCAACTTCTGGTCCAAGTTCTATGTAATTATAGATGAGTCCTATACTTTGGATTTGGAATATCCCAAAAGGCCCATGTGTTAAGGACTTGATCCCTGGAGTGGGAGGTGGTAGAACCTCTAAAAGCTGGGGCCTGGTGAGAAGTTTTAAATTATTGAGAGTCTTTCTCTGTCTCTCTCTGTCTCTCTCTGTCTCTGTCCCTCTCTCTCTCTCTCTCTCTCTCTGTCTCTGTCTCTGTCTCTGCCTCTGTCTCTCATTCTCCTCTCACTTCCTGGCAATGAGCTTGGTTGGTAGTTCTGTTTCACCCAATGCTCCCACCAGGATGCTCTGCCTTGCCCATAGCAGTAGGGGAAACTGATAATCATGGACTGGAAGTTCCAAAACTATGAGCAAAATAACCCTTTTCTCTTTATAAGTTTATTGTTTCAGGTATTTGTTATAGTGATGGAAAGCTGACTAACACAATGAGTTAGTATAAAAGATGCAAAAGCTCTTTGGGCCCTGGTCTTAATGAGTAAAGAGCTGTGATCATATTATATTCTCTCTAATATAATCATATCAATGAAAAATCATCAGGATAAAGTGGATATTATCTCACTGAGTAGATCCATAAAAATCAAGGACAGCAAATGTTTTCACTAAGAACATATGAAGCTGGTACTTGAACCACAAGGCTAATTGACTGAACTGCTACTATCTTTGTTTTAATTAGTGTCCTGGTGGTTGATGGAAAGGAATAGAATTGAAGGATATCCTGAAATGTTTTGTCCTCCAATCTAATTATCAGAGAGATTCTCTAGTGCAGGAGACAGAAAACCTTTTTTTATTATTTTTATGAAAGGCAGATAGTAAATAGTTTAGCCTTTTCTGGCCATCAAATCCTTGTAGTAATACTCAACTGTGCTGCAGTAGAGGAAATGCAATTATCCATAGGCAATATGTAATGAATGAGCATGATGTGTTGTAACAAAACTCACTTGTTAATAAAAATATATGGGTGGTAGATAGGATTTGCTCTGTATTAGTCACTTACTCCAGCTCTCTTTGAATTGAAAATTTTAAAGCAAACTTTAAATATTTTGGAATAATGTGTGTGTTGGTCACTTTCAAATGCAGATAATCATTTGGTCTGAAAAAGAATTAAAAGGTGTTCAATTGCATAGAAGTAAGATATTAGCGTCTCAAAAGTTCTGATGGATTTAAACACTAGAGGGCACAAAAGGATGTTTTTTTAGTCAAGGACTTTTTGTAAACAGAACACTACAATTATATATGAAAGACTGCCTCAAGTCGAGCCATGTGACCTCAACAGGCATAATTTGTCTGAAATGCCAGCCGGCAGCTCCTGTGACCTCACTGGCCACAAGAACTTGAAGTGGTTGACCACCTCTGTGTTGCTATAATAACAACCATATGTCTCTTTTTCCTTTTTATTGCCCTTGGCCTTTTCATAAAATATGGACAAAATTAGGATTTTATATGGTGGGATTTTTTTTTAATCTTAGAAAAATCATTGTCTTATTACTCTAGGTCCTGACTAATTTTCTTGTGGTAAGAGTCCTCTATGCAATAAATGACAATTCATTTTGAATTATCTTGTATTTTGCTCATCTTTTAAAAAGCCAAACTCATGCATACAAATGCAGTTTGTCATTAGCTTTTGAACTAATTTAAAGGTTTTATTTCAGAAAAAAAATGATTACAATTCATCAGGAGCCTCAAACATCAAAAATATTCCTATTTAATCTAGTAATTCTACTTATAGGTATTTGGATTGTAGAACAAATTTGAGATATTAAAAAGATTTATTTTCAAAGATATTCACCCAAAATACTTATAATATCAAGAACCTAGATATTTCAGAATATCCTATATAAATTAATGTTTCGATATTGATATTAGGCTGAGCCAATAAAATCTTATCAACCATTAAAAGAAATATTTTCAAATAATATCACATGATATGGGAAACTGCTTAAAGTGAAATGTGAAATGCAAAGGAGACTCCAAATTCATGTACACCGAAATTTCAATTGAATGTTAAAATTGGATGATTAAATATATGTATAGACATATAAAATAAAGAAAATGAGCCAGATTTCAAGTACAGATGATTTCTTTCTTCGTTTTACTTTCTTACAGTTTCTACATATTCCATCATGAATATTCATTATTTATTTAGTTATAAAAAATAAATGTTATGCAAATAAAACTATTTCAGCATTTTGAAAGTACTTTTTGGATATGATACTTAGGTTAGTGTTGGTAAAAGTCAGCATATTATAAACAATTATTTTATGTATCAGAAAAAACACTTAAATGAATTCTTGATTGTTAAATTTTTGAGCAGACACATCATGAGAGGCACTTTAAGCCCCAGGATAGAGTAATTTAATCTCGAGTTCTATGTTGTGGCTGAGTTTACCATTCACTGGACAAGACAGAGTCCAAATGCTAGAGGGAGACCAGGAAAGCATGAGTCTGCTAGAAAGGCCTACATTGCTGCTACTGTGTGTGTGTGTGTGTGTATGTGTGTGTGTGTGTGTGTGTGTATGTGTGTGTGTGTGTGTACAATTTATTATTTTCTGGTATTGGAAATTTAACCCAGTGGCTTTGTTCTACTTCTGAGCTATACCCCCAATCCCTCCCTCTTTTTGTTTTGAAACAGGTTCTTGCTAAACTACTGTGCTAGCCTCAAACCTGTGATCTTCCTGTCTCACCCTCCGAGTACTGGGATTACAGGTGTGCACCACCACACATAGTTGACAGTGCTGATATTTAACACAGTACTTCCCTGTGCAATATCTGGATAGTGGCAAAGCACAGCACGCAAGCAAGCACACACACACACACACACACACACACACACACACACACACACACACAGCCTCTTAGTTCTTCTTCCCTTTAAAACCTGTCATGTGCCCTTGCCTTGCCTTTCCCTATATATGGATATGTGTGGAGTGGAGCAAGAAGCAGGCAGCAGGAGACTCAAGGAACTGTTATGTTTTGCCCTGAGCACAAAATTCTTTAGAACTAGCTTGGCAGAAAAAAATATGGGAAGAAATCCCATAAATTATATTGTCAAAAACACCACAGTAATGTGGCACAAAACAAAAACTTGTCACTAGCATTAGTTTAGCTTTTCTCATGATATTTTTGGCTCATGAATTTATCTCCTAAATATGTAAAGTTTTTTTCTCCTTTTTCATTTGTGAACATGAAATAAGCAAATGAACAAAGTTGGAGCTATAAGCAATATTTTTTTTCTTAATTCTCTTTGTACTTTCTTTTAACTAGTTGCCTTAGAGCATTAATCTCTTGTATCTAGAAGATTGGAAACCATGTAGATATTTTTACATGAAAAAATTTGATGAACTGAGTAAAAAGATAGAACTGAAACTAATTCCATCAAATAACTGTTAGAATTTAAACTCTCTGCATTTTTATTTTCATTTTAAAATTTTGAACCAATTCACTTAGAAACTGGCAGATTCTAAGAATTTGGAATTGCTTACAAAAATATATTGGACAGTCTAAGGTTTACTAGTATTTATTGTCAAGTTATAATTGCCAGTGTCTGTATATGAAATGGTCTCAAATATAGGTGCAAATAAAGCTGTGAGAAATGTGAGCATTAGCTATTACTGTCCACCAGCAAGGTGGAAAAATGGTTGGCTTAGGCTTATCTAAGCTAATTACCAGAGGAAATAGAAAACCCTTAAATCTTTTCTGGAACAAAACAGAATTAAATATTCATTACATGAAGGAAAACAGAATTTAGAGCACAATAATGAAATTTCCTAGGAGTCTGTCTTCTAAGAAGTTTAGAAGATTCATTTAACACATTAATTTAGCTTATATTGTGAAGGACGGTCCCATGAACTCATCACCCCAGGAATCAGAGCTCAGTAGAACACTGAACGTATAGTGTTCCTTTTCTCCTTAACCCTCTTTCAGAGAAAAGAAGACTGCCACATGCATTCTACCCCAGATAAGAAACAAGCTGGCGATGGGAAGAATCCTTGCTGATCACCACAGGTGTCTTTGACATGTTCATTCTCACTTGCTCATACCTGTATCTCACCAGATAACCCATCACATGCTTGGATTCGGCCTTATCTTTGCTCAATATTTTAGTTATTAGTTCTCAGTTAACAAGGAGGAAAATGGACCTGAGCTTTACACACCTGCAGAAGGTTCACTTTCAATTTCAGAGGTACCAGGAGCAGGTCTTTGTTTAGCTGAACAGATATGTCAGTTAACATCCACAGTGAGGTAAAAAATGTGCTTAACTGAGTATGAAAAATAGAACATAGATTTCAGACTATTATGTCATAATATGAAATTATCTTTCTCCATTTTAGAGATAATGGATTTTTCTACTTTATTGTTACTAATATGATGAATTACATTGGCTGTCTTTTTAAAATATTAAAATAGTTTTGGTAAACTATTCCTGGAATAAACTCAGTTTAGTTATCACATATTTTCATTTTAATATAACTCTGATACCAAGAGAAGTTCAAAATCTGAATAGTCTTGTGTCTTTTAACTAGATTTGATGGTAATTTAAAACCTTTCCACAAATAAACCTCTAGGTCCAGATGGCTCATAGATGAATTCTTCTGACCATAATCAAAAGTATGCACCAATATTAAACTCTTCACTTCTAATTGGAGCAAAGTCCCCACTTGTAAGGTAGCATTTTCCCCCACTGCTAATGTAGCATTCAAGGTTCTTTGTAGTCTAGTGTCATCCTTTCTTCCACTGTTAACAATACTCTCCCTCTCAAGGCTGCTGAGTTCACCACACCCAGGGTAGTCATTCTTCTGAAGGGTGGCCTGTAAGAACTTGTTATTGGACAATACCAGTTACAATGCTCAGTAAAGGTTTGATTCGTAAGTACCAATATTTATCTCATATGACTCTTAGACCAATGAATTCAGTTACTTTGCAAATAAATAAATTGAACTCAGGCCCCATTCTAGTGGCTGGTAAAGTAATCAACAATGTGGAGTCTCTCTGCTGAAAGAACTTAAGTTTTTGTAGAGAAGATAAACAATACAAAATATATGAAATATACAGTCAGATACAGTGGTACACACCTGTAATCTCAGAACTTGGGAGGCTGATACAAGAGAATTGCTGGATAGAAGCCAGTCTCAGCAACTTACCAAGCCCCTCAGCAACTTAGTGAGACCTTGTTTCAAAATAAAAAAATGAGATAGGGTTAGGGTTCTAGCTCAAAGGTAGGACACCCTGGAGTTTAATCCCCAGATTGTATCTGTGTGTAAGTGCGTGTGTGTGTGTGTGTGTGTGTGTGTGTGTGTGTGTGTATGTTTTGCATACATGAAGTCTACAAGCATGCAAAATATATGATATGTTGTGAAGAAAAGTTCTATGAAAAAAATATAGGTAAAAAATGCGAGTATGATTTTAGATTGAATAGCCCAAATAAGTAATCTTATCTCTTAAACTGATAATTTAAAGTTAAAAAAAATTAAGATATGCAGATAGCTGAAGGAAAAGTGTTTGGAGAAGAAGAAATGGCCAATGCAAAGGTCCCAAGGCAGGAGAAGGCATACTGTGTTCAAGTAGCTGGAAGAAGACCAGTGTGGCTGGACACAGTGAGCAAAGGGAGAAAAGAAGGCAAAGAGGCCAGAAAGGGAGGCTTTTATGATGGTAAGGAGTTGGATTTTATCCCAAGAGAAGTAGAAAACTAGTAGAGGCATTTGAGCAGGGAATGATGTACATATCCAGAAGAGCCCTCTGAGTGCTCTGAAGAGTATCTTGGAGTACAAATGAAAGCAGGGAAATGGCTAGGAAGTCACAGAGGAGGTGGTCAAGAAGTTACTGCAGTGGTTGAGGTGAGGGACAATGGCTGGCTTGGGCCAGGTCCTGGCAGTAGAGGTGGTGTAAAGCGACCAGATTCTGGCTACATCTTGAATATGGAATGACAGTTTTCAATGATGGATTTTTGCATGCACTGAGGGGGAAAGAGATGAGTCAAAGATGACTCAAGGATTCTGGCCTGAGCAGATTGGAAACTTGTGTTTTTATTTGCTGAGCTAAGGGAAGATGAGGGAGGAGTAGGTTTAGTGGTGGGGTGGTTCGGTTTGGGCATCTTAGGCTTAAGAGGCCTACTTCTACTTGTGGCAAAAGCTTCCAGCTCCATCTTATTTCTCCTGGCCCACCCCAAACTTCACCTGCGGCCATGGTGGATTTCTCTGTGCTCAGCCACCATCCCATCTCAGGTACCTGGCAGCTTTCTCTAGTAGAAATGAGCTTGCTTAGTTGGGGTGAGGGATTTCACACTCCTAATGACAACCCTTAAACATTGAAGGGACACAGTTTATGCCATAGTCCTGAGGATATGTGTATACTGTCCTTCATAGGGTCCTCAGGAGGACTAATCCACTTGCCCGCAGTGGGAATCTGCTTCTTAATGCTGCTCTATAGATATTTCTTCCCTTACTGTCCTGTCTACTTACTCTCTACTTGTACTTCCCACAGTCACCTCCCTGCCTCCCCCCCCTCATAAATAGCTTGTGCCAAGACTTTACAAGTTCTGCCTCGAAGGAATTCAACCTAAATCTAGTAAACATCCAAACTTCAATGTCCAAGAAAGGGATACACTATCCTGAAAACCAAGGAAAATATTCAAGATGGAGATATAATTGGGAGGCATTAGTCTTTGATAAGCCTATGTGAATGTCCACTGCAGAAGATCTGAATACAGATAGGATCCTCCACAGACTTGCATCCTTCCTTGCCTGCCTCGTGTTGGCTTTCCCACATGAACACAAAGATGCTTTTCAATACACATTCTGAGCTTTCAGTAGAGGCCACAGTGCAATTCCAAAGGAGCTCGGGGAGTGATGACAAATTGCTTAGAAGGCAGAGGATCCTGGGGATTTGCTTGCAACCCACGTGAGCATATGCATCATGTTATTTTTACTTTTGATACATGATTATTTGAGGTTGTTTGAGGCACACACACACACACGCACACGCACACGCACACGCACACGAGCTATGACAATACCAAAGGGAGGTTTGAAGTGCCCCTCCATCCTAATTCCTACTGATTTTCATAGTAATTCCTACTGGTTTGGCTTTTTTTTTTGGAGGAGGGGGCAGTACTGGAGATTGAACCCAGGGACATTCTACCTCTAATATACACCCCCAGCCCTATTTTATTTTTAATTTTGAAACAACATCTCGCTAAGTAGTAGAGAGCCTCGCATTGCTGAGGCTGGCTGAGAATCTGAGATTCTCCTGTCTCAGCCTCCCAAGTACTGAGATTACAGGCGTGCACCATCACACCTTGCTATCATTGCTTTTACTAACAGTGTGTCCTGACTCACACTTTTTACTGCTCTGGCTCAGGATTCAGAGCATTGTTTGTATGAGGGCCTGAGTGGAAGAGTACAGATGGATGCTGTCCTTACCTATGTAGAGCAGCCAGCAGGCGGCAGTGTGTTGACTACTCTTACTTCTCAACTGAGCCAGATTAAGATAAAGCTCAATTCTTCTTGCACACATTGCATCACATTCCAGAGTAATTTTCCCTTTGCAGGAAGCATCTAGAATTTGGTTTTTCCTGCTAAGCAGTTACCCAGATAATTGCAAATCAATAGAATTAATATTTTTACACAAATTAAGATATTTCTTCTTAATTAGAGAGCTAATTCGAGCACCTAAAAAGTGCTCCTAATTTTTGCATTACTCAAATGGTAATTTCTTAGTGGCTAGCTTATGGCATTTCCGGTAACCAGTATGTTTCCAAATGGCGTTCTTAAGCATATTAGCATTTCATAAATAAATTGTTCAATGTTTATAAAATGAATGGAACATATTTTTATTTTTAATATGCCCCTAATTTTCAATATTCAATATTCCTTTGTCAAATGGAAAACTAGCATTCACTTAGAGAAAAAAAGCATATTTTACAAGTAATGGGGATAGGTGATTTCCTCTTTTAGGGAGTGCTTTCTTGTTAAAGCATTCTGATTAAAAAGTGTTATTTGTATTATTTATGTAAAATTTAATGGTAAAGAAGCAAGTTATCAAATCTATGTGTTGACCATACTCACATCTGAATCTTTTAAAAGCCTGGAATTCAGTCTCAGTGAATGAAAATGAATCATATGCCCAGCATGGCTAGATGAAGCTCTTGGCTCTTTCCTGAGGTGAGGGTATAGTTCAGAAAACCCTCATTTCACCAGGGGGCACTGTGCAAACTTCTAGTGGCAGACCAGTTGGAAGCAGACTTCCTTAAATCTATCAAGAGCCCAGTTCTTTCTCTGCTTTGCTTTTCCCTAGCCATGGTTCTTGGTGCATCTCTGGAAGGTAGACTGCTCTGGCTTCTCTAGTTTTGCTTCTACAGACTGCTTCATGCTGCTTCTAATTTGATTTTAAATCCTATCTTCATAAGGTGTTAAATGATGCCCATGCTTGCCTGGCTTTCCAGCACCTCTCTGTCTCTATGCCCCTTAATCATCTCAGCAACATGTAAAATATCTGAGATGTTTAATTTAATATGGATTCAAAATTCTTTATCTATAGCCTTTGGTTGAAATCTAACTGACTAAAAACCTAAAACTCTTGGTGGGGTAAAAGAAATTTGCTCTTTTTTTATTAGAATACATTTATTTTTGTCTAATTATAAAATTAATTTTTGTTGTAGGAAATATGAACATTATGAACAAGAAAGTTTAAAAACATTTATGATCCTATGACCCAGAAATAACACTGTTAACATTTTGTTGCATATTTTAATTAGTAGATTTTAATTGATAGATGACTTTTTTCTGGAGTAATTAGATTCTACTTAGAATTAGCAATTTTATAATACACTTCATAACAAAATATTAACAATAGCATCTTGAAGATGCCACTCTATGCTCTTTATAGCTGTATTGGCTATTTCACTCTTTTAGTAAGGCTGTGCTACAGTTGAAAGAAATATCCTTGAATGTGCCTGAAAAGTTGATTGTCTGAATCTGGGATGCTCTGGGACCCTCTAAGCATCTGATAGCACACTGGCTTCTTCCAGGACTCTCTGCAGTACCTGTTTCTTCTTGGATTCCTTTGCAATTATACAACTACAAATATGGGCTAAGAATGTTCAGTGATCATTTCTGTGAGTTCTTCAGTTTCATGGACACTAAAATTAGGTTTTCTCAGTCACTCTTATGATGTCACCTAACCTTGACCTGCATTTAAAATTGCTGAGAAGATAGCAAGCTGACTTTTACAGTAGGAACATCAGAAGCAATAGCTGTGAAACAGTCATTGGTAGATTTTTTTCATCTTTTAGAAAAGTAGAATTTCTTGACCATAACTAGACCTAACAATTGTAAGTTATTCATTTAAAAATATAGCAAAACAAAACAAAACAAAAATTTCAGTCCACAAAAAGAAAGTTCTCATGTATTGAAATATCTCTTGGTTTATATTTTTTTGCAGGACATTGTATACAATATCAGTAAGTATGGAAAATTCCCAGTTATTGCACTACCAACAATTTGACTGACTCACAACTTCCCAAGAATTTCCTTGTATCAAACAATTCAGGAAATATATTACCTCAGATTAAACTGGAATAACACCTCACATTTGACAAAGTTCATGACGTTAATTGATTTGATTTTTGTAATTCATAATCTTTGAGCATATTTTTAACATTTACTTTTTATCATTAATTTAATTTTGCTAATAAGATTTAGGAATTCAAATTTATTTTGTATTTCATCTTACATAGGAAAAAACCCCACATTGTCTTTGCCTATACAGTCCATCCTTTAAAATAGAATTCATAAAAAATAGAAACATATAATTTTGATTCAGCATAAGGCACAATCCATTAATATTATTTATATAAATCTCATAGCACTATAGTTTTTATTGCTTAGGACCAATATGATATGAGAAGCAGTCTTTTAAATGTAACATTTAACTGTATATGGTTGCAAATGCCTGAATTCCCTGTATTTGGGAGGCTGAGACAGGAAGAATGTAGGTTCAAAGACAGACTCTCAGCAATCTAGCAAGACCCTTTTTCAAAACTAAAAAAAAAAAAAAAAAAAAAAAAAGTCTGAGGGTGTAGCTCAAAGGTAGTGTAGCTGGGAGGTAGAATAACGATGGTTCAATCCCCAGTACACACACACACACACACACACACACACACACACACACACACACACACACAAATTACTGATAGAATTTAAGCTGTAGATATACCAGTATTCACTACACAATTCTTTAAACTTTTCTGCGTTTTTTAAAATGTTCATAATTTTGGAAAAATCATTTTTATATAGGAAGAACCATTCCTAAATTTTTGTTCTGAAACAAGTTTTATATGTTCCATCACGTTTCTGTTTTAAATATCTGCTATTCAGTGTATTCTGGTTTATTTGAGGGTTGGATGCCATATTTACAGCATGCTCTTTTTTTCCTTCTTCTTCATTTGTAAAAGTAAGAGTCTAGTGGCATCTTGTCAGTTTTTATCTTGTAAACACTGCTGAAACATTTTAGTGAGGGGACAAAATCCTCCCACTACAGGTTTCAGGGATGTTTTTCTGAGATGAGATTCTTTCCAGGTCTCAAGGGATGAGGTTTTTTCCAGATCCAGGGATGCCAGATCCTTTTGTGCCCTTAGCCCTGGGCATTGAGTTAGATGTACACTGGACATGAAATAAAAACTGTCATCAATGCACCACTCCCAAGCCCTTTCCTATTTTAGGTAAAATTTGACTGTTGGAAGACAAGCATTTCCTCTGAGCTGGTGCTTCTAAAGGAGTTCCACCAGAAATATCTCATTTGATTTGTTTATAATGTTGATGGCCTGAAAAACCACCTTCATAGGCATATACATTTTTCATAAATAAGAGCACAAGTCATTTTCTGTGTCTATAAATCTTTTATATCCCTTTTCTTCCTACTGCCTTGATAATTTTTAGAAACGTAAGCCCAGTCCAATTTCTTATAAGCGCAAAGTTTCAGTTCTTAAGTGCACTTAGGTCTCTAAGCTCCCTTTGAGCATGAATTGTAAGTCACGATTGATCACTGGCATGTAGCTGACATCATGCGTGGCACATAGTAGGCGGCTAATTTGTATTGGTGAGTAGAAGTGAGGGAGGAAGGAAAATGGAAGAAGTAAGGAAGGAATAGGGAAGGGAGGAAGGGGAGAAGGAGGGAAGGAAGAAGAAAGGAAGGAAGGAAGGAAGGAAGGAAGGAAGGAAGGAAGGAAGGAAGGAAGGAAGGAAGGAAGGAAGGGCGGGCGGGCTGTTGAAGGATTTTATCACTTATGATCACTCTTACAATTCTTGCTATCCTAAACATTTCATTTTCTAGTCAACTGTTTAAAAATCCATAATTAAGCTTTTGGTTCATTAATGGCAATTTGCTTTATTTTCAAATATAAATTGAATATTTTAGTCATTTATCACTGATATATTAAACAAAATAGGTTCAACTTAAATTAGAATTTTTCCATAAATGATTTTATTTGGTAGTATTTGACTAATAAAATAGAAATTTGCCATTTCACATTCAGAGAAACAGTTTATTTTCTCTAATTTAGAGAAAATAAATCAGGGCCTGTTACTTACCACTCATCAAATTTTGAAAAGTCACTTAACTTCTACACCAAAGGAAATAAAATTAATGGTAGCATTGGAAGAAATACTAAAACTTGCTCCATTGCCCTACTAATAGCCTATGCAAATTTCTGTTATAAATTTCTTAGGTGGTTTCAAGAGAGAGCTAAAAAATGAGATCTGAAATTTTATTCATCCTGTTACAAAATAAGAACTAAAAAAATTAATGATTTTCTTTCACTGAAACTCAAATATACAGATTTCTATTTTAGCTTCTGGGAAACTGCTACTGTTGTTTGGATGAACTAAAAAGTGTTTATATTTCTCTTCTATGTAGACTATTCAGAGAGAAAACACAGAATAATGCATGTACTTATAAATGCTGACATTATCACTTTCTCTCTGTGTGTGTGTATGTGTGTGTGTGTATTGAACTAGGACTATTCTACCTCCAAGCTATACCCCCAGCCCTATTTTGTTTTTTATTTGGAAATAGGGTTTCACTAGGTTGCTGAGAGCCTGACTAAGTTGCTGAGACTGGCTTTGAACTGGTGATTCTCCTGTCTCAGCCTCCCAAGTACTAGAATTGCAGGCATGTACCACCACACCCTGTTTCTAAGCCTTTCTTGATACCAGGCCCCTACCTCGATGTCTCTAACTCTCCAGTTACCACACCAGAGTCCAGTCGGTACCAACCCATGCTCAGAGGCCTATCTTGTCCCTGGAATTAGGAATTTAAAGAGCTTAGTAAAATCAATTTCAACAAAGACAAGATTTGGAGACAAGCAGAACTTGGACTCACATCTCTGTCACATATTAGCTTTGTGGTAGCCACCAATATACTTAACTTCTCTGAGCCTCAGAGTTCTCATCTATACAGTGGTGGTAAAAGTGTCTACCTAGGAGTAGGTAGATTAAATAAGATTTGCTGGGTGTGGTGGCATATGCTTCTAATCCTAGTACTTGGGAGGCTGAGACAGGAAGATCATAGGTTTGAGGCTAGCCACAGCAACTTAGTGAGACCCTTAATAACTTAGCTTGACTCTGTTTCAAAATTAAAAAATAAAATGGGCTTGGAATGTAGTTCAAAGATAGAGCACTCTTTGGTCCAATCCCCAGTACCACCAAAAAAAGAAAAAAAAATTAAAAAGTTAGCCTGACTTTCTGGTGATCTTTGTTCACACACATGGTCAATGCACTAGACTAGACTATCTGGGTAAGGAAGGGTTCCAAGGGTGACAGGCAGGAATAAGTGCCCATGAATGGAAAAGGTGATGGACTGTTGGCTCTAGCAAATGAACATCCAGATTTAGCAAGATACTGAACACTGTTATGGAAAAAAAATCATGGCACCAAAATTGAATGCATGTGGTCGCTGTTATTTAGGGATTCTTGGTATTTGGGGTCTTTTATTCTTTCTCCAGAGGGAGTGATTTTGTTTTATAGCCTGATAATTTCAATCAACACTTTTGCTTGTTTGTTAACATAGTTCTAAAAAGCTGGAAGAACTATTTCTGTCCTTATTTGGTGTGTGGTCCACAATGAGAGCCACATCAGTTGGAATCAGTGTTGCAAATTCTGTGACAATTAAATAAGCGATATTCTGGATCCCATGCATTTTCAAGTTAAAAACAAAAAATAAAGAAAAATATATATAAGTACCGGTATATGGGAGCCTGAGACAGGAGAATTGTGGGTTCGAGGCCAGCTTCAGCAATTTAGCAAGATCCTGTTTCATAACAAAAAATTAAATAGGGCTGGAGGTGCAGCTAGAGGTAGAATATTCTGGGTTCAATCCCTAGTAATGCCAAAGAAAACAAAAGAAAAAAAGAGGAAATGTTTCTATATTTAGGAAAAGCCAGAGGTTTGAACAATCAGGGAAAAAAATAATTCATCAGCTAGTTTTAGTAGAATTCCTTATCACTTAATTTTGTTTGTTCTTGGAAATAAAACCCATAGAGAATTTTAATGCTGAAAGTAAAACATTAAAAGTTTGATTTAGTGTTAACTCTTAAAATATAACAGCTAACATTCTACACTTAGGATAAAAAGATTTCAAGTAGAGAAAAAAGTTATTCATTCACACTGAAGATTGATACATTTTTTGAGACTTGATAAAATGATGTTCCTACTTACCATCCTCATGAAGTAAACAATTTTAGGGAACAATCTTTAAGACTGGTAATACTTCTAACAGTATAAAAATCATTTCTTTACCTGCACATAATGGTTACATACATAGGAAGTGGCAGTACTTAAAATCTTGTGTGTTTTCAGGAAGCTTTTTATAAAAATTCCTTTCTTTAGGCTTCTCAAAAACTCTTTGCAATGGTTCTCATGTTAGAACCAAATGGAGAAATCCCGAAACTCCACAAGGTCAACCACAGTGTTCAAGGTAGTACGGCATGTTCATACCATAACTGGTTTGAATTTCTAACCTTCTATACTAGGGCTGCCCTCAGTGTTTGTCCAACAATGTTACATTTTAAAGAAAAAATTATTCGGGGGACAGGCTGGTAATTCATTAGGTCATAACAGTAAGAATGCTTTTCCTGCCTTTGATATTTTCTTACTTGTTGCAATAATCTTGGTTTTGTCTGAGGAAGCATCCAAGGAAAGAGAAATTAAATAAGGCCTACCTAAATCACTTGTGGTGACATTTTTGTCCCTCTTTAGGAACATAAAAGAATACAATGCTGGTGCTGCGTCTTGTTTTAAAGGATCTCTAAGAATATTGTATGTTCATTTATTACACAAACATGATTGTGACTCATTTTTCTAGGTCATTTGGTTTAGTCAGTGGGAACCCTGGGCTAACTCAGGTGTGATCTAGGCCTCCCTAATGTTAAAATGCTTCAGGGAAGCCAGATGCCGAATAAGTACCTCTGCATATGTTGACGTTGACAAGAGGAAGTGCCAAGTGTTGTGAGTGTCACATGGTCCGGGGAAGCAGGGAAGACTTTATGGGGGAAGTGGCTTTCAAGATGAAATCCCATATTCACCCTTTCACTTACCAATCAATAGGTGAGAAGGATTTTTTCACACTGCATTCATGAATACAATCTTAAAAAGATAATTTTTCTGACTTCTTAAATCTTCACATGCAGAGAATTAGACACTTAAAAAATTACCAATCCCAGCAGGCTTTTACACAGACATGTTCAAAAAATCATGTTCTTTATTTCAAGTGATTAATCTATATTAGTTTCGTGATTTTTAAAGAATTTGATTCTAGAAATATTTCCTGTTGAATAGTTACAAATATATCCTAGGACTTTGTGAATTACTTAGTAGATATTTAATAAAAATCAAATTTCTTTTCCTTCTCTCCCATCTCTTCCTCCCTCATCTCTTTTCCCCTATTTACCTAAGTATTTTGAAGGAGATCCATTGCCTTATTGAGTAGAAAAGGCTTGATCTAATTATCTCCCAAATTGCCTAAATATTCCTAAAAGTAATCTGTTTATACTCTGCTTCAAAATAAAAGAAAAATAATAAAAATGACTGGGGTTATAGCTCAGAAGTAGAATGCCTCTGGGTTTAATTCCAAGTTCCAAAAATAAATAAATGGTATTTTGTCACATAAAGAAAAAATACTCTGTTATAGATGAAAAACTTAAGTTTACACTAAAACACTTTGATTCACAATCCATAGTTTTATTAATCTTTTATTCTTATACTAAGCATGTCTTTTGTTGACTGTTTCATTTTGTTTCTTAATGTCTTTGGCTTTTTAATTACAATTTATTTTTGTGTGTGTCCTGGGATATATTTGAGTAAAGGATGTGTTTGCAGAAGCTTTAAACACAGAGCATGCTTTCCTAATGCCCTCAAGACCATAGGGTTGCTCAATTCTGTTAATATCCCACTGTGTTCCGACACATAAAATGATTGTCCCTCATTTCAGAACATGGAACAATTGACCTCTAAATCGAGGAGACTCACATCAAGTTTAGAAGGAATACCTGAAAGCAAATCACATAAAATTCTAGCATTATTTTATAGCATTTGCATTTGTACAAATAAGCTACAGTTGATTATACTAATAAATTAGTGTAATAAAAAGCCTTAAAAAAAAGCACAACAACTTGTACTGAAGGAACACCAGTTTTAAGAAGTACACAAATCCAGTTGTCAAAATTCCTTTCGTCATACTCTCTCACAATGGATCACTCTGAAAACAGAATTATTCCAATGACACTCTCAGAGTTTGCTGATAAATAACAGTCTACTATTTGTTTTCATGTTAACGTCTACTGGCTTTGAGCCTGTGACCAGCAACTATTTCAAAATACAGCATTATCCTGAAACCCATCTATCCGCCTCTCTGGCTTCCTGAAGCAATGCATTTCAACATAACATAACCCCACTCACATAACTGTATTTCTCTGAAGGTCAGCACAACCCCCCAAACCTCCCTAGAGCTGCCAACCAGTGACTGGTGTGAAAGTGAATGAATGCCTATGTAGATTATATTTAAACTCTCCTACACCGAAACTGGGGAATTTTTATTTAGTTTATAGTTGCTGTCTCCTATAAAGGAAATTCTGAGTTTCTGTGTCAGACACCAGAACCTAAATCTGTCATTTGTAACATCTGGAATCTTGGAACCAAAATCCCAGAAATATTCAAGAGGAAAAAAAAAAGATACCTTATTTAGAACAAACTTAGCAGAACATTAGACCTAAGATATTAGCAGGAGGTGGGCATTTTGTTGAGGTTTTAGAGGGACAGGAATTACATAGGTGACAATTGGATAGAAAAATGTTTAGATCTCAGAGACTTGTTTTCACTACAACTTAAATTTGTTTTTAACTTTTTTTTGTTAGTCTTTTTTTTTATTAATTGGTACACTGTAATCATACATCTTTGTTAGGTACAAGCTGATAAAGGCATATATGCACACATTTCTCATTTAACCCCTTCTCCAATTCACACCCCGCTCCCTCCTTCTCAAGTTCAGTTTAGTGATTGACTTTGATATATTTGTGGAAGTACATCATGTACATTAGGGTACCCACCCCCCATCCATCACCTTCAGTTGAGTCAACTTCTTTGCTTATCTAGGGTTTCTACTTTTTCATCTGTAGTCCCTCTTATGCCCCATCTTCTCCCTAGCATCCACATATTAGGGAGAACATATGCTTTTTTACTCTTTGTGACTGACTAATCTCACTTAACATAATGTTTTCCAATTGCATCCATTTCCCTGCAAATAACATGATTTTGTTCTTCTTTATGGCTGAGTAAAATTCCATTATGCACACATCCCATAGTTTTGTAAAGAAGACTTGGTCCTAGAGATGGAACCTCACTCCTTGCCATTCAATCACACTTTTACGAAAATGCTCCTGATAAACAGTAATGTGACAATAATTAAAAATATTTACTTTGCCCTTTTCCACAACTATACTTCTGAAGTAAATTATAAACACCTGGAAAATGACAGCAATGATTCATCCTAGAATACATCTTATTTGATTCAAAAGCAAACTTCTCTGTTTAAATTCTCATAATCTATGAAAGTACTAGCCAGTCCCTCAAAGCGGTATCGACATTTATATTTAAAATCAAGGCTTAACTTTGCTCATGATTACTCTCAGAAATAAGGAGCTTATTTCTATGACCTTGTTGAGGCCAAGTAACCTAAGAGGGATTATGTGTAACTACACAGAAGAAATGGGAAGGAGGAGGCGGTAAGTAACTTTTCAAGAGAATAACGTTAATGTGGGCAGACACTTCTTACATCTTTATCCACTCTAACATTAGGAAAAAAGACCAAAGTTTCCATTTTCTTGTTCATAATTTCACACTTACAATTTCTATGCTTTTCATCTTGCTTAATTGTTCAACGGGAGTAGGAGGGGGAGAGATAAGAAAGAAGCACCTTTGACAATAATAGAAAAAAGATAAATTTGCTTCTACTTCCTTATACATTTTTTTAAAGGCTGGACATTTTATAGTAACTTCATTTTGGATTATTATTATGCCCTTTTAATTTACTAAGTAGATTTTCATCAACAGGGCATTCTTTATAAAATATAAATTGATAAGGAGAAAAAACATTTAATTATTCGTGAAAATAACCATTGCTAGCGTTAGTCTGGATGGGACGATAGGATTTATCTTACTAGAAGCAAAATTGGGATAACAATGAAAGTGATATTTTTCTGCTTCCAAAAGCTGTCTGCATGCATGGACTGCAGCTTTCATTACCAGATACTAGTGATCCTGTTTCACCTACAGAATTTAAAATATGCCTGGATAGAGTAAGAGTCCTGTATGTGCCTGAGATGAAAGTGCCAGCCCTGCAGCTCAGATGCTTCTCTGTGCCCTCCCCTGCCCTCCTCACCAATCCACCCCTCCCCACCAGCCTCAGGACTCCTCCCTCTTTCCCCCCTCCACCAGTTCCCTTACACTGTCTGGCTTTAGTCTCAGCCAAAGCCATTCAGCTAAACACCAAGTTGTTCAGCTCTGTGTTAATTCTGCCAAGAATGTTTGCATTGTCTAAGAGCTGCCCCGAAGTAAAAATTAAATAGTTCTATGGGAGTGAAATGGTAATAGCAGTACTTTATCCACTGCAGGAGCAGATTGCGTAGGTATAGGCACCTTCTAAGTCCTCCTCAAAGAATACCAGGAAGGTGATCACCTCTTTTGCTCACGAGAAATGCAGATCTTGACACAAAAGCCGAAAGGCAGTTTGCAAAATATTAAAACATCGCCAGTTGATCCAGAGAGAACATGTTTATTTTTTAACTTCAGCTCCTCCAAAGTTGTTGCTATTCAGGGCACCTATCACTCACCCACTCTCTTGGAATCCATATGTCAGATAACAAAGAGGTAAACTGTTTTCTTTCTTTTTTTTTTTTTTTGCGGTACTGGGGATTGAACCCAGGGGCATTCTACCTCCAAGCTATACTCCTAGCCCTATTTTTTATTCTTTATTTTGAAACAGGGTCTCACTAAGTTGCGGAGTGCCTCACTAGGTAGCTGAGGCTGGCCGCGAACCCGGATCCTCTAGTCTCAGCCTCCCAAATGCTGGGATTACAAGCATGCGCCACCACGCCTGGCTAGGTAAACTGTTTTCTATTACTCATCCCCAAAGCTGATACAAAACCTGGAGGATTCTGAAAATCCCCTGGTGTGCTGGATGCTGTTGTGGAAATAAGCACCCTGCTTAATGCCTTAAGCTTTTATGGACATTACATATACATTTTGATCCCCTTTGGTCTATAAGAGATAGGTTGAATTTTAGGGGTCTTGAAATTTGGCAGATAGAGTAGTGTTCACTGAGCTCAACTATCAGTCAGTTTTGTCCAGTTCAGAGTGGGTTAAATTCACTCTTGGGCACTGCAAGCCTCCCTAATCTTATCCTGGACAAGTGGAGTTCTGCCTTGGTTTACAGTGGAGGTCACCCTCAGGGCGATGTTTGGACAGGGACTGATGGTATTACACGGCACTGTTAACATTAGATACTGCTCCGTGATGGGAACTGATGACGGCATTGGGGTCCTTTGACTCCTCCAGTACCGTATCTTGAAATATGTGCCTCCCCGAGATGTGCTGGACTCGTAAAACATGCAAAGCACTCTCTTTGGCTTTCATCATTTATTTAATTTGAAAGAAAGTTGTTTTAAGGGATTTATTGGAGAGTTAAGAAATGCTTCTAGGGACTAGAACATGGACAAGAAAATTGATTCTGGTTGTCAAAGTCATGCATCATAATTCACCCTCCAAGGTGACGCTGCAGCTCCTTGAGGGAAGCTTGCCAAAAGCTTTGAAAGTGATCTGCCTGTTTTCTTCTTATGCTGACTTGCAGGGAGGCACTGGGACTTTTGAAAAGATTAAATCTCTGGAGAAGGATTGGTAAAAATGAAGTCCATCCCTGTATCTCAGAGAAGTTGAAATATGGAATATGACATTCGGCCGCTAACTGTGCAATTTCCAAATCATAGGCATGCATTTCCTTTTTATTTTTTTTTTAACATAGCCCTGTATGAACTGTTTTTAAAGATTCACAGTTAATAAGAAGTTTCACCCACCTCAATCATACCTCCCAGAGGGTGCGCAGAGGTGTGTGCGTGCGTGTGTGTGTGTGTGTGTGTGTGTGTGTGTGTGTGTTGTGCTTTTCAAGACTGACATGTGACTCTGCTGTTTAAATCAGGGCTATATTTGAAAACAAATTTTCAAGGGAGTGCTTCTCACATTAATAATGAGATAAAGCTCGAGTGAAGCAAGCTCTGTCGCAAAGGGCAAGTGTCATGCAGCAGGAAGTCCTGGCCATCCCTCCCAGCCCTGCCTCAGCCAGCCTGCCACCTCTGTCAGCACATACCACCACACAGAAGAAATGCCCTCCCTCAGCTACAAGTGCCTCCTGCTCCTCCAGGGACCCTCTAGCCCCAGGGCCCTGTACCAGCTCTGACCTCCTGCTCTTCCTGTGGATCTTGGCACCCTCTTTACAAATGGCATTTGTTGGGGATCCTCTGGGAACCACAGTACCAGGACCATCTCCAAGAGCCAAATCAAGATTTCATTTCTCCAAGTCTTACAGGTATTGCTCTTTCCTTTTTATAGCTAGGAAGCATTTACCATCTGCCTTAGGTCCCTTGCAAATAAGCCTTTGCCCTGTGTTGACTGATTTGCTTCATAAAGTTGGTTAAATTGCCAGTAAATAAAATAAAAGTGAAGGAATTGTGAACCTTGAAATGGGGCTATGTACGACCCTGCTAAAGTACAAGGAAGTTGACTAGTGGAGGAGCAGTGAACTTAAAAAAGCATTCATATCACATTATTGTGATCTGGAAAAATAAGTATTAACTTTCCTAGCACATTAATGTCATCAAAATTGGCCATACTAACTTGAATTCTTTCAATATTTAGCAAAGGATTCTTGTTGCAATAAATAAGCAAACAATGTTAACAAAAATACTACAGTATTGTTCATTCACTACAGAGCACATTCACATGGAAAAGTTGAAACTCTCTGTGGTCTAAGTGGCAATTCAGAGTTTTAATCTTGTCCAGCAGAATTAGACACCATAAATTCTAAGTAAATATTTTTTCTAATGTTTTATTACCAGAGATTTCTCTGGAAATCAGGTAAAAAGTCTCAATCTCATGCCCTTAATAAACTGCCAGGGACTTTTTCTAGTATCAATGTTTAGCTTATTTTAACCAAATAACAAGACAGAAAGAAGACAGAAAAATCTCTGATTTCTTTCTCCACTTGAAAGTTTCTAAGACATTTATAAGGAAAAGATTTAGTCCTCCCAATGTTGTGGTTCTAAATGATAACAGTTTATACTAATGAAAGATTTTTCAGCACTAGCAAATAGAGGTGAAATTGTTTGCATAATCTCAGGAATAGGTCTTTCTTATTTAGAGTAAATGCGACAAAGTTGGAAGCTGCCAGACCCCTGTGGAAGTATGTACTTGCTCTGGATTAAAATGTATTCTGATTTGTCTGCAGAGCAAACATTCAAAATTGGATTACAATAAGTTATAAGAATCATTTGTTTTCAATAATAAGAAAGATAGTGTCCTTGGAATTGTTTAGAAAGCTATACAATTGTAAAATTCACTAGTAACAGTGCACAAGCAAACACTGACAAGGGATAAGTATGAGTTGCCAGTTAAAGGTGTAAGTAGAATTTCCATTTATCTCCATGTTAGAGCAAAATATTGTTTAGATTTATTAATTGAGTTCATTTGTATATCTATGAAATTTTGTTGGACATTTAAAATTACATGTCAGCTGCATGTTTTTCATTCTACTGTATGTGATTCTCATGCTTATATTTTTATTTCTTGCTTATTATGGGCTAAGTTGTATGCTCAGAATTTATGGTCAAAGACTTACTAACATTACTGTGAATATTTCAAGATATTGTGGTTTCTGGACTGTCTTGGTTACTGAGATCTGATAGCAAACTCCATAATATCATAAATATCCAACTGCCGGGGTAAAGACTGAGAAATCTCAAGAAATGCAAAAGTTAAGTTCTATTGTGTAACTTACAAAATATTGTGCAACTTGCCTTCTTTTTCTCCCAAAGATATTTAATTTTTAGTCAAGTTCTAGCCCTTTCCAAAATACAAGCACTGGCATAGCTAAGGATGGACTTTTTATATATTATAATGTCTCACATTTTAGTTTTTTAAAAAAAGCAGTTTCATTTGTAGCAAGATTGAGTGCTGAGAGTGGCATTTCAAATAGCCATCCTGGGCTAATCTCTTTAGAAACTTGAGAGACTTTACCCCTCATTTATTTCCTATTAATTTAAATGTTAATTGCCTGTGTAGTGCTCATTTAATTATTTATATGTCCTGTTTTCATTGTTAAGAATTATGCATTGTCTTCTTGGTTGGACCACAAACTTTGTGGGGTCTGAGGCTCCCTTACATAAAAAAGAACGCCATTAATGCCTATTTGATGTAGAATCCTGCTAATACTCTCTCATCTGTTACCAATGTACAATATCTTTACTGGTATGGCCAACTTGTTGATATTGTCACGCCTATCACAGGTCAAGAGTTGAATGCAAGATTAGGGAGATAGGAGGACAGCTGGCTGCCTGGTTTCAGCTTTCCAGAGGTCTCTCACCTCCCCAAAAGAAAGTGTACACTTAGCCACAGCAGTAGATTGACAATAATGAAAAAAGATGTTTATCATTTCTCTGTAATTTTTTGTCACAATATAGCACCTCAAGTGCACCAGGAGTCTGTGTATCTATATATGTGCACACACATGCACACAAGCCTGTTTGTGCACATACATTGAATTGCTGTAGTTATCTTCTGCATAGTAGTTTATTGCACTGTTATCCCTGGAATTGGAGGCACCACACTGTTTAATGCAAACATGTTAATTTTTCTCTAATTTTAGAACACTGTTTTTGCATTGATTCATTTCCTTTTTCATGTACAAGGTACTTTAAAACATAAAAGTAACTTAAGCTTATCTTGACCTTTAAGAGATTTGGATATGTTTCCACTGCTGAAGCAAAGGAAAGAACTGGACTTTAACCAACATTTCTTCATTGGATTTTTCTCATATAAGATTATTTGCTTAAGAACAATATATATTCTATAAAATCTTCAAGTGTGCCTAGTATAATTTTGTCTTTGAATATCAAATAGACACTAATATGGTGGTGCATTTAGCTTCAAGTTGGGTATTTTTCTCTGACAGTGCTTTCACTCCTTGGTAATATTTAAGCTAAAGGAAAGTCAGGTCTATAAGATACAAAATTCAATTAGAATCTGATTGTTATATTAATAGCAATAGATTTGAAAGTAATTTTTCAGCAATGACTACATTTTTGTCTTTTGTGAAAAAATGTTTTTTAGAAAAAAGCCAAATGTTGTTTACATAGAGATTGAAAGAGGGACATAGGAGACAGAGGAGAGAGAGAGAGAGAGAGAGAGAGAGAGGGAGAGAATATGAGAGAATATGAATATGAATGAGAATGAATGTGGATTTCATAATTAGGGACCTAATTTTCCTCTGTGGACCCAGAATGGCATGCCAACCATGTTTTAGGTAATGGGACCACTCCTAACATTGGAGCACAGCTTATAAAGCTGAGTGCTCTTTTGAAGGGCAAGGCACTGGCTTGTCATCCTAGATTATGGGATGCTTGTTTAAAGAACTACTTCATTATTTTATTTGTCTCAGAAGAGAGGGAATACTGATATATTCATCATAGATTTGACAGAACAATGTCAATGAATTTATGATGGTGGTTTAACTATAGTGCTCAGAAAATTGGGCGGGGGGGCATGATCTTAGAAGCAAAAAAAAAAAAAAAGAACCAAGGGGCTAAAACTTAGCAAGCTTGTGAACTCTGACAACTTCTATAACAGGACACTAGGAAATCTTGTGTTCTTAAAAACACTATTGTTGATACGGACATGGTGGTGCATGCCTATAATTCTAGTACTTGGGAAGCTGAGACAGGAGGATTGCAGGTTCAAGGATAGCCTTAGCAAGTAGTGAGACTCTCATCTACCTAGTGAGACCCTGTTTCAAAAATAAAATAGGGCTAAGGGGATGTAGCTCAGAGGTAGAATGTCCCTGGATTCAATCCCCAGTACCACACATACAAAAAAGGACTATTGCTGAAAATAACAGTAACATTCAAGGAAACATTAAAAATAAAGTTCTCTCCTAGAAATGGCTTATCTTCCAATCATAAAAATTTCTGCTTTGTTCCTCTCCAAAAAGGGATGTTCAAAGGGGCATTTTATGTCGTGACGATGGGGTGAGTGCTATGCAAATAGAAAACCATCCAGGGAACATCTAAATGTAGAACAGAGATGATTCCATAGCATCCCACGGGCCAGAAACAGCATTTTCTCCTGTTCTTGCTGCTTATATTAATAGGGGTCATGGGATACACGACAAAACTGAAATCCTTAAAAAATTTCCCAAACTCGTTTTTGCAAACCTCTCTAGCATTTTAGCAGAGCTGCCAAATTGTTGATTCCATAAACATTTTGAACAGATTTGTACCATTTGTAGTAAGGTAAAAATTTCTAATGGAATGGAGAGGGAAGGGCAGAAATATCACATGTGGCAAGAATGATCTTCAAGATATAAAAAGATAAAAAGTAATATTTGCTACAACAAGAAGGTCTTAATAACCTTAAAGTATGCTCTGTACTCTTAGAAATTTATGTTCAAATCTATAAGTTTGAACAGAAGATTTTATGTTGCAGGTATAAATAGGGATCATAGCAGAGTGTGGTCTCATAGTCTCTCTTTGCCTGTACCTAAGTAGTGGGACATCAGTAATGGTTAAATCAAAGCTTATAATGCTCCATAGCAAGCGCTGGCCAGATCCCAAATCTTAGAAAGGGAATCAATACACTAGATATGACATTCTGAATATTATAAGAATATCTTCTATTGCATGTCATTTTTAGTTTTTTTTGTTTTTTGTTTTTTGTTTTTTTTTTTTTTTACTTTTCAGATGTAGCAGGTGTGTTGCCTCTTGTTTCTAATGCTCCGTGACTCATCTCATTTTATTCTTTAGGGTAGGTGAAGAGGATCAGTATAATTACTGTCAAATAATAGAAGAATAATTAGGGGTTCAAGGACCAAATACCACACACATACGTGGTCAGAAAGTCTGGAACAAGAATAAGAGCTCATTTGTATTGGGCACTTACCTTGAACCAGGCAGAGTTCCCAGTGTTGCACACACATTATCTCATGCTGGTCATCCTCCAGACAGCCCCAGGCGGTGGATCTAGCAGTGCCTTTATTGTACAAATGAGGAAGCTGGGCAGAGTTTAAGGAACATGCCCAAGGATGAACCCCAGCAAACTGTCCTAGACTCCCACATAACTCCTCTCCAGTTCCAGCACAGAGCCTATCATGGCACAAGGAGCCATTCCATAATGAGAGGTGCAACTCCAAGAGGCGTGCTGTCTTCCTCTGTCTCAGTCAAAATATTCTCTGATGAACACCTTGTGATTTGATATAGAACAGGGCTTACTAATCAATTAAAATATAAATTTACAATAATTTCTAAATTTTCCTCTAGCCTAATTGATAATGGTTTAAAGTAGTGTTAAGCAAAATTATCAAAGTAAAACAGGTTTGTTGTTCATTTGTTAGGTTTTGTTTTGCAGTGCTGAGGATAAATGAAATCAGGCCTCATGCATGCTAGGCAAGTGAGCTGCACCACCAGCCCCAAATATATTTCTTATGGATGGATGGAAGGAAGGAAGGAAGGAAGGAAGGAAACAGAAGAGAGAGACAGAGGAAAACTAATTGGTGATTTTGTTTCACCTGCTTCTGTCTCTTCCCTGGGTTTTGCTTCATGAGCTTCCATCTGGCTCATTTCATCTAGCCAAAAACATTGCTCATGTGGTTGAATTTTACTGCCAAAGTGTTGCTCCTCGGCCAGCTGTCTGGAGGAGCCAGAAGATTCTGTGAGTAGAGAGGCCAGCTTCATCCTATGTCATGGCTATTTGCTCTATTGGCATTGTCTTGTCTGTTAAACTAGCCTTCTTCATGATATTCCAACTTGTGAATAGCATTGGCTAAAATGATACTGAAAAATGATTACCCCTAGGCAACATTTATACCTAAGAATAACACAAACATTAGCAATCATCACACTTTATAGAGAGAAGTAGCGTGAGGCAGCAGGCAGCAGCCAAACAGACCAAGCTTGAGTGCCAGCTCTGCTGCTTTTTCAATTGGGCAGATTTCCTAAACTCTCTGAGCCATTTCCATGGCTGTAAATGGAAAATGGAAATGCCTGTTTTATAAGATCATTGTGCAGATTAACTGAAACCATACACATAAAGACAGACTTGCCTTTTATAACATTTCCCAAGTTTTCCTTGATCACTTTGAGAATTGTATGATGCTTCTTTTGTAAAATATGTTTGAAGGTTAACTGACATCATTGGGACCATTCTTAGCTATAGAACAGTACAGTACATCTGGCATATAGATAGTTACCTTATAGTGCCTTGCACTTGCACACACAAACACATACACACACACTCACCTTGAAAAGGTAGTGTGTGGAAATAGTCAAAAGTTGAGTGGCTCTAGAGCCACACTGCCGAAGTTCCAATTTCCATATCATTTCTTATAGTTATGAGACACTGGACAAGTTACTTCATCTGCCTCAGATTCTTCATCTGCAAAATAAGGCATTGTGAGGATAAAGTGTGGTAGTCATGTAAAATGTCTGGGTATCTGGTACATAACATTAAAATAAATGTTAGTTATTATTAACACCAGAATGTACATGTACATCAGCTCTGCATGGCAAGAATTTTTGTCTCTCCCACCTTTTCTTTGTACTAGGGAGTGAACCCAAGGCATTCTACATGTGAGCTAAAACTGTAGCCTTTTTTCAGTTTTTGTTTTGAAACAGGTTCTCATTGAGCTGTTGAGGCTAGCCTCAAACCTGCGGTTCTCCCATCCTGGCCTCCCAAATACTGGGATTACAGGTGTGTGCCACTGTACCTGGCTATTTTTTCCCTTTCTGAATCTTACATGCCTAGAAGGATGTCTGTCACATAGACAGTGTTTGATGGATATGTATTGAATGAAATAGTGAAACTATTAGCAATTGTTTTTAGATCTTCTGCTTCCCATGGCCACATTCATGAAAACAAAGGGCTAATGTTATAGAGACCTAAGTATTCTCCTGGCCAGAGAGAGAACCCTGGTTCGTGTGCTTCTATGAAATCTTTGCTTCATACCTCAGTCCAGTCTAGATCCCATCTAATTCAACACCTTTGGTCAAGCAGCAAGGGGAATTACTTTGTGCCCATTTTTGCAGATAGGGGAGAGCACAAGAGTCATAGTTAGGCAATAACCATGAAGGACAGGCTTCTGAATAATAGATAATCTCTTCCAGGTAAAACTAAGCTCAGACAGTTTCCCTGAAAGTTGCAGTAGAGTTTTTGGAGTATTTCTTGACTTCTGTACCAAAAATTCTCCCACCAGGCCATTTCAAATTTCAGAGATTCCTAAGTGCAGAGCTGTGAAGAGATACATAGTATCACAAAGAGTATTTCTGCCATATGATTTTAATAAATGTAAATTACCCCCAAAACATAGGTTCTACTACAATCTAGTCTATTTGGAAGTGATGAGTTTTGAATGTGTACTGCCATTGTTTTAATATAATTGCTTTAACTCTAAGTAAATGTAATTTTATTAGTTACTGTTTATAACAACTGATTTATAACTAACCCTCAAAAATGTTAACAGAGGGTTCCC
>PVLC010017192.1:0-34194 GCA_004027655.1 Graphiurus murinus
AATACATTCTAGGAGACCAGGAAAAAATGGCCTGAAAATGACTCTCTGAATTACAATATGATCTTGCAACTAGACCTATTCTGCAAGGAGGCCGGGAGTGGGGGGATGGGATGAAATTCCCTACATGCAATGTTTTATGGACTTATATCAAAATGTAAATTAATCAGAATTAAGGCTAAACCTTTGGCCCAAAAGGGAAATGCACTCCAGTGTTTGAAAGTCCTTTAGAGAAAGATGACCTGCCCCACCTTCCCCTGGATCTGGACAGAAACATGACTTCCATTGCTCCCCAGATCCTTCCTTAGGAGGTGGATCAGCCTCAACCCCTAAGCCTAAGCTCTCTTATCTAGAAGCTTCTCCCAGACCCTCTGTACTTCCCTTTTCTTGACAGCACCACCAGGCATGGACCAATGACTAGCCAGGAGAGTGAGTTTCTCACCTTAGGTTTCAAATTGAGAAGGAAATTTTGTTCATGGGCCTTTCACTACCTCTGACTTGTACAACTGGAAACCACATAACCAAGGCTTGAGGGCTGGAAAATTTATTACTCTTATGAGGGGTATCTTTATGGGTGGATATTCAAATTTTGCTGTCTACCCTTCTGACCAGAGAAGAGAAATCAGATGTCTGGCAGGGGCTAGGGAGGAGGCTGATAAGCAGCATGCTAATCAGCCTGACAACCCTTTTTGGTGATCTAGTGAACAGTCAGTTCTAAAGGTCTTTCGTGGTTGGGGCCTAACACAGCAACAGAACAAACCATCCTGGAGCATTATAGGGATATGATCTTCAGAGGGATGTAAGAATCCAGCAAACCCCCAATTAATTAGAACAAACAGAGAAATTCAGTAGAGGCCAGATAAAAATCCATCAGCCTTCATGAAGAAGTTGAGGAAATATCTCCAAAAATATACCTCCTGGAATCTTGAAGGGAATCATAGCCAAATAATCCTGGGACCCCACTTCATATCTCAGACTGCTCCTGATATTCAGAGAAAACTTCAAAAGTTGGTTGTGGGTCCAGAGACTAGCCTTTCTCAACTGGTTTTTGACAGAAATGTGGCTGAAGGGAAGAAAGAAGAAAAAAATGAGAAAGCAAGATATCCTGTTGCCAATCACCCTGCAGTCCTTTCCAGATAACCTAGAAGGAAGAAAGGAGTCATTTCATGTGAGTGCCTCTGACCCCTGATGTGTCACCCATTGGCCACCAATAAATCTGAGACTGAACCAGTGTGTCTTCTGCAAGCAAACAGAAAAGACACTGGAAGAAGGAATGCCCAAATCATCCTCAGAGAGGGAAAGTAGGGGACCAACCTGACTCCTTTCAGTTCCCTCTTCCAAAAATGAAGATTGATGGAACCAAGGAAACCTTGATTGATGAAGCCCACTTGACTCCATTTAGTACAATCCAAATTTCTTCCAAAGAGCCCCAGAGGAAGGTGATCTAACTGGAGAGGAAGGTGAGGTTTTTTTTCTCTATACTAGAACCAAATACTCTATATTGATGACTAAAAAGTACACTCTGTCCAAGAGAGAATGTAATATAAGAGGGATATTAGGAAAGGGAGAGATGAAATGGTTTCTCAAACTTCTAAGCTGTAAAATGGGTTCAAAGGTTTTAAAACACTCATTCCTATATTGTTCTGAGTGTCTCTTCATCTCTTAGGAAGAGATCTGTTAATCAAACTAAGAGCAACTATTAATCTTCAGCAGGATAGGGTAGAAACACAAGTTTCTGGGAATTGTGGAGCTGAGTTCATAGTGGTATTCCATGAAACACCAACAGACCCTGAAAGTATCCCTGAGAATGTCCTGATTCAAGTCAAGCCAATGGTCTGGACACAAGGACAAATGGGACCAGCTATCAGTGCCAAACCTGTGAAGGTGATCTAAAATTAACAGCTATCCTTGAGTAAAACTAAAACCTTAAGCTATAGCTGGGATCTAACCTGTCCTTGACCAGCTTTAAAACAAGACCCTGTGGGTCTTCTTGTAATATTACCATGCTTCTAGTTAAAAAACCAGGAATGAGAGAATATAGGTTCATATAAGACTTTCAGACAGTAAATGAAGTTATACAAGATATTCATTCCCTTTGTTCCTAATTCCTATGCTTTATTAGCTAATCTTTCTGGGAATATTAATTACTATACAGTCTTAGATTTAAAGGATATTTTCTTTTGCATCCCACTGGACTCTGGTTCCTAAGAGTTGCTTGTCTTCAAGTGGGAGAGCCCAGAGACACAACAAAAAAGAGCAACATGCTGGACAGTGTTCCTTATAGAATTAAAAACTCCCCTACCATTTTTGGAGAAATCCTGAGCAAGGACCTAAGAGAACTAAGTCTGAAAAATGGAAACTTGTTACAAGATGTAAATGAAATACTAATTCCAAGTTCATCTAAGGAGGCCTCAGGCAGAAATACAGTAAAGCCTTTAAATGTTTTGGCTGAAAAGGGCTCTGAGGTCTCTAAGGAAAAGGCACAATTATTTAAAGAAATGGTAAAATATCTGGGTTTTATAATATTCCAAGGGGGTATAGCCTTCATACCCCCCAGCCAAGAAAACTGGCTACTTGCCAGCTACCCTCCCCACCCCCAACCAGGAAACTGGAAGTAACTGTGGAGATTCCTAGGTTTGCCATATTTAGATTGTAAATTTTGGGTCAAAATTTTGCAAAAGCCCTTGAAGACAAACTACAAAGACAAAAACCTGATTTCTTTGAATGGGATTGGCAATATAATCAAGGCTTTAATTAGCTCAAGGGACTACTTATGAGTGCCTCTGTACTAAGTCTGCTAGACATAAATAAGCCATTTGATTCATTTGTGCATGAAGGACAAGAGAGTATAGCTGTTGTACTGATTCAGATACCAGGCCTCTCTAAAAGGTGGTAGTTTACTTTTCTAAACAATTAGATACTGCACTTAAGGGTAGTTACTGAAACTTGTCTGTTGGTTTAAAAGGCAGAAAAGCTAACTATGGGACATTTACTGATAATATGGATCCCACACTAGGTCTCCAGTATCCTGAAGACAAAAGACTATCAGGTGACAGGTGGTTGAATGTTACAATACCAGGGTCAATTTCTAGACTCTCCCCATCAGACTTTAAAACATTGTCAAACACTTAACTCACTCTACTGCCTATATCATAAGGGCCTGGCATACATGACTACTTGGAACTAACAGGCCAGGTATATTCAAGCAGGAAAGTCCTCTAGAGTAAGCCTCTGCCAAAAGCTAAAGAAGATTTGTAGATGGGAGCAGTTATATACTTACTGGCAAACATTGGACTATTCAGTGGTCTCTCTCCAACCTGAGGCAACCTGCTCCCTACCTCCAAGACCTTTGGCTTGAAAAGGTGAAATAATAATCCAGAATTGGACACTGAAATTAGGAACAGGGAGGTCATTGACTATGTATACAGATTCCATATATGCCTTCTTAGTGATCCATGCATGAGAAAGGTCTTAGTGCTAGCAACAAAGAAATTAAATGTGGAAAGGAGACTCTTAAGATGTTTCTGACAGTAAGTGACACAAAAATGTAGCTTTGTATACTGCAGAGTCATCAGAGGGGAGAGTCAAAATCCACCAGTTATAGACCTCAATATGGGAAGCTTTGCCCCAAGATTCAGAGGTCAATTTAAACAATTCTCATGGGTCCTATGTGCTCCATCAGGATTACCATTTGTTTGTAGAGACTCTGAAGGAGGCTCATGTGAATATACATGTCTAGAGAGCTGGAAAATTGGGGGGGGGGAATTTTCTGTTGAGGCACATGACCATAACTCTTTCTATCTGTAGGTCCCTCAAAAACTAAACACTGAGCCAGCTTGCTAAAATTGTTCTAAAAAATTAAGAGAGGTTCTTTGGACAATTTACCTGGGTACAAGGAAGATGAATTTTGAGTTACATTTGGTAGAACATTTTTGCCTGGTAGGTGGTGAGAGCCCATGAACATATTATTTAAAACTTACCATCCTAGAAAATATAACTAATGAAACCATCTTGGCCATTTCTACTTAGCAGGAAGGAATAATAATCCTTAGATAAAGTTGTGCTCAACAACCTAATTGTTTAGACTATATCCTAGCTGAGAGAAGAGAGATTTATTGCAAAAACTGCCTGTTATAATACTTGTGCTTACATCAACACTATTACTGAAGTTGAAACTTACATTGAAAAGATTCTAAAGCAGCTGATCTAGCTTCACCAAATATCACCAGAAGCACCAAGAATAAATGATTGCTTCTCAGGATTGTTTTCTTGGATTCCCTAGGCATTAAGTCTATATTTTCTGGGCTGCTTAAATTAGAAATGTCAACTTAACCGATTTTATTCATGGTTTATGACATTAGATGCACCTTTGAATGTTATGGCAAAATAAGTATGAAAGGAACTCAAGCTATGATGTTATGAATGGTCCCTAGTGATCATAAAGCCTATTTTGCTTTAGAATCAAAAGAATTTCACCCCTCTAAGGAGGATACAGAGATTTCATTCAGCAGGTAGTAATTGCAAAAGAATGATCTCCATCCCTAAAACCCTCCAAAATGAGGAGTGAAATATTGTATTGAGTGTGGGGGCGGGGGGAAGAGGGAGTTACCCACCTAGCTAGGCAGGCACCTTTAGGGGAAAACTCCTATATTAATGCACCTTTAAAATCATCCTTTTGGCTAAAATTCTTTGTATAAACTTATGAAGAACCAGCCAAGGTCACTGACCCACTCAGACTCACTCTCTTAGACCAGCTAGACTAAATTTGGCTCATTATAATACTGAGCTGGGCATACACAAAAGCATTTGTGTTCTCCACCTTCCCTTTTTGAACTATAACAAACTGAGCATACTCAGATTTATGTACCTTAAACTGAGCATTCTCAGAAATGTGCTCACACCTACATGTGCTCTCTTATGTGAATATGCATAAGCTCCAGAATAAACTCCCCAGGCTTGCTTTCTTCTGGGAGAGCAGTTTTTTTTTTTTTTTTTTGCAAGTAACTCTAGTGCTCTTCTTATTGTAGGTAATCATTCTTCATTCTTTTCTTTTTTTTTAATTTTGATGAAGCAGATTTACCCCATTTAATAGCAAACTATCCTATATATTTTTCATATTTTATACATGGAAATAAGTATACTTTATACCTTACAGGCAAGAAGAATTAATTTATATAATAATTACACTTATTTATAACAGACATGTCTGATACAAAGGATGTAAGTAAACTTTATTCTTCAGCAGCACTGTGAATAACTAAAGGGAAATATATTTTAATATAAAATATTTCCTAATTTCTTAATTTTTAAAACCTGATGTAATTGCCTTGAGCACTTGAAACAAGAAAACTTGTTTTTAAGCATGATATTATATTCTAAGGCAAGTAAGATGCCCTAAGATCTACTTATGTGAATAGAATATTATTTCTTTTATTCTCTTATTTATTTTTATACTTTTATTGGTGCATTATAGTCTCACATCATAATTTAATTCATAGTAATATATATGCACACATCCTTTGGTGGGCTTTTCCCAGCTCCTTCCTCACTCCCTCTCCCTTCCCCATACAAGGTATTGAAATTGGCATTGGATTTCTCACATATGTACATATGCCAGTGGAAGTGCTTCCTTCATTAATTCTCCCTCTCCCCTCCCTCCCTAAAACTACCTCCCTCGCTGCACAGGAGTTTTCCCACCATTATCCAAAGTCCCTCTTATATCCCAATCACTCTCTAGCTTCTAGGTATGAGAGAAAACATATGACGCTTCACTTTCTGTGACTGGCTAATCTCACTTAATATTTGCAAGAACATGGGTGGACCATGTTCTTGCAAATGATATAAGTTTGTTCTTCTTTATTGCTGAATAGAATTCCATTGTATGTATAACACATAACTTTTTAATTCATTCATCTGTTGATAGATACCTAGGTGGCTTCCATAATTTGGCTATTATGAATCATGCTGCAATAAACATAGATATGCCTATATAACCATAATATTCTGATTTCAATCCTTTTAGAAAAATATCCAGGAGTAGTATAGCTGGATCATATGGTCGATCCATTCCAAATTTTCTGAGGAATCTCCATACTTATCTCCAAGATATTTAATTGTTTTGAGGTTATTGTGAATTTAATTGTTTTCTGGATTTATTTTTCAGTTGATTCATGGTTGGCATATTTAAGTTCTTTCTATTCTGATTTTCTACAGTATTTTTAGTATGAATGGGTGTTGGATTTTGTCAAATGCTTTTTCAGCATCTATTGAAATGTTATGTGATTTTTGTCCTAAATTCTATTTAAGTGGTGAGTAACATTTATTTATTTGTGTATGTTGAGCCAGCCTTGCATTCCGGGGATGAAACCAACTTGGTAATTTTGTACCATGTTCTTGATATGGTTTTGAATATGTATTACTAGTATTTTGTTTAGAATTTTTGCACCTAGGCTCATCAAGAATATTGGTCTGTAATTTTCTTTTCTTGAGGAATCTTCATTCAGTTTTGGCATTAAGGTAATACTGATCTTGTAGAGGGAGTTTAGAAGGATTCTATCCCTTTGGATTTCACAGAGTAACTTGTGAAGTCTTGGGTTTAGTCCATCTATAAAGGTTTTGTAGAATTCAGCAGAGACTCTGTATGGACCTGGGCTTTTTTTTTTTTTTTTTTTTTTCTTTATGGAAGGTTTTTTTATTGCTGTTTCTATGTCTTTGGTTGCAATTTGTCTGTTTCTATATCCTCTTAGTTCAATTTAGGTAGGTTGTATGTGTCTAGAAATCTGTTGATTTCTTCCATGTTTTCTAGTTTATTAGAATATACATTTTCAAGATAGTTTCTGATGACCCTCTGGATTTCCTCACTGTCTGTGGTGATGTTTCCTTTTTCATTTCTGATTTTAATAATTTGGACTGATTTTCTCTTTCTTTTGGTTAGGTTGGCTAAGGGTTTATCAATCTTGTTAATCTTTTCAAAGAAACAACTTTTTGTTTTGTTGATCTTTTGTATTGTTTTGTTGTTGTTGTTGTTCTCTCTTTCATTGATCTTTGCTCTGATTTTAATTATCTCCTACCTTCTACTGGCTTTGGGATTAGTCTGTTCCTGTTTTTTGAGGGCCTTGTGGTGTGTCATTAGGTTGTATATTTGGTGATTTTGTTTTTCTTATGTAGGCACTCAATACTATAAATGCTCCTCTTAAAACAATCTTCAAAGTGTCCCATAGATTTTAGTATGTTGTGTCTCTATTTTCATTTAATTCTAGGATTTTTTTTAAATTTCTCCCCTTAATTCTTCTATGATTCAGTCCTTATTCAAAAGCATATTGTTCAGTCTCCATGCATTTATGTAATTTCTTTTGGTCTTCCTGTTTTTTATTTCTACTTTCATTACATTATGGTTTGAAAAAGAAGCAAGGAATTATATTACATTTTCTTAATTTGCTGGTACTTGTTTTGAGGCCTAGAATGTGGCATATTTTGGAGAAGGCTCCATGCAGCTGAGAAGAATGTATATTCAGTTGTTGTTGGTTGGACTATTCTGTATATGTCTAATAGGTTCTTGGTTTATAGTGTTCTTTAGATCTGAAGAGTCTTCACTCATCTTTCGCCTGGAAGATTGATCTACTGGTGTGAACAGTGTGTTGAAATCCCCCAGTATTGTTGTATTTGGATCTATCTGAGACCTAATGTCCCAAAGAGTTTGTTTTATAAAAGTGGATGGGCCCACATTTGGGGCATAAATGTTTACTATCATTACATCTTCTTGTTGAATTATTCCTTTTATTAGTATGAAGTGATCCAGTTTGTCTCTTCTGATAACTTTTAGCTTAAAGTTGGCTTTGTCAGATATGAACATTGCTACTTCTGCTTATTTTTGGTCTCCACTGGCATGGCATATCTTTTTCCATCCTTTTACCTTTAGCCTTTGGATATGTTTGACTATAAGGTGAGTTTTATGCAAGCAGCATATAGTTGGATTATGTTCTTTAATCCACATTTCTAGTCTATGCCTTTTAATTGGGGAAATTAGACATTTGCCATTCAATGTTATTATTGAGAGGTGATTTTTTCTTTCTTGTGATTTTGAGTTATAGTTTATGTTTCATATAGTGTTATTTCTCCTTCACTTAGTTGCCCATCTGGTGGAATTCAATCCTTCTCTGGTTCTGGTATTTCTTTCTTTTTTTCTTTGTGTTTCATTTCTTTAAGTATTTTCTCTAGTGCTGACTTGGTCATCATGAATTCTTTTAGTTTCTGCTTGTCATGGAAGGTTTTTATTTCTCTGTCAATTTTGAATGGTATCTTTTCTGGATATAGCAGTCTTAGTTTGAAGTTGTTTACTCTCAGGGTTTGGAGTACCTTGTAATAGTCCTTAGCTTTCATGACTTGAGTTGAGAAGTCCCGTGTGATTCTTATTGTTTTGTCCCTGAATGTCACTGTTCTTTTGTTCTAGATACTTTTGTTTTGTTTTATTTATTTATTTACTTTTTTTTGGTGGTACTAGGGATTGGACTCAGGGTTATTCTACCTCTGAGCTACATTCCCAGCCCTACTTTTTTAATCTTTATTTTTGAAACAGGTTCTCACTAAATTTCAGAGGGCCTCTCACTAAGTAGCTGAGGCTGGCCACCAACCTGTGATCCTCCTGCCCCAGTCTCCCAAGTACTGGGATTGCAAGCATGCACCATCATGCTCAGCTGTTCTAGATTCTTTTAAGATTCTTTACTTGGTTTCTATGTTAGTCATTTTAGTTATTTTGTGGTGTGGAGAAGTTCTTTAATTTTGTCTTGTTGGAGTTCTGAATGTCTCCTGTATGTGGATGTCCAGTTGTTTTTCAATATTTGGGAAATTTTCTGATGTTATTTCTTTGAAGAGATTTCTAAAGCCTTTGGTTTGTGTTTCTAGACCTTCTTCAATGCCTATTATTCATAAGTTTGGCCGTTATATATTATTCGATATTTCTTGGATGTTCTGGTCATGTTGTTGTATTGTCTTCTCTATATTGTTGATGGTGTGGTCAGTTTTGAATGAGCTGTCTTCCAAGAGTGAGACTCCATTTTCCACATGGTGTAGTCTGCCAGAGGTTGTTTCTATTGAGGTTTTTAAGTGATTTATTGACTCCTTTATTTTGCTCAAAGCCTCTTTTTGGTGCTTTCTTAGAATTTCTTTGTTCATATGTTCTTTCATTTTCTGTATACTTACTCTGATTTCATTTCTGAGGCTTTCGATCATTCTGAAAATCAAATTTCTGAATTCTCCTTCTGGCATTTGCTGCAGCTCAGTATTGTGATCTCCCTTCTTGTTGAATTGTGGGAGTTTATTGTTTCCTCATTGTTCTTCATTCTCATGTTTTCACAATTCTCAGGTTTGTATTTCTGTTGTGAACCTGTGAAAATTTATAGAGGTCTGCTCTCCAGTCTCTGTGGTCACTGAGCATAATCTCAGCAGGGCCAGAAATTACTATGTTCTGAGCTTGTGGCCCAGCTAGCTGGCTGAGCTTTGATGACCTTGGGAAACCACCACTGATCTGCTGGTTGTGATCACATAAAGTCTTGACAGTCATGGAGATGCATAATAGCTAGGCCCAAACTCTGCTGGTGGAGAGAGTATTGAGTTCCAAGTTTGTAGTTGAGATCACATGAACCCCTGCTGGCCCCTGGCCTCCCTGCTTTCAGGGCCTAATCTCTGGTAGGTAAATTATACCATTCTGAGCCTGGGGCTTGGGTGTCTTAGTTATTTAGCTCCAGAGCACAGCTGCTGCTCTGGGCACTGAAATCACATGAGACCTAGTTGGCCTCCAGACTTGGTGCCTGTGTTACCACTGGTGGTGAGTTTATAGCCCTCCAAGCCTGCAGCATGGTTGGCTGTTATATCATCCCAAAGATTCACTGCTGGCAGTCCTGTGGCCAAGCCTAGGTTCCTCCCATTCTAAGTGTCTCTAGGGACTAGTTCATGTTTCTGCTGTGTCTGACTCTAGCCCTCACTCCCATTTCAGTAGGGATGATTTGCCAACTAACAGACCCACTTGCCATGCAAGTCCCTGTAGCCATGAAGTCTCCTACTGGGATTCTTAGTAAATTCATGGTATTGATGTGCTGCTTGAGTCCCTGCAGCAAAGGACAAGCTCAGCTGCAGCCACAGGAGTTCACTGATCAGTTTGGCTGGTTGGTCTGTAAGTTCACAGTAGTCTTGATGTGATAGTTGTAGCCACAGGGTTCTCTGCAGGAAGGGCCTATCATTTCTCAATCTGAACTCAGCTGCAGATACAGGAGTTTGCTGGGTAATTTGGCTGGGTAGTCTGAGGAGTTACAGTCTTGAGGTGTTCAAGTGTGGAGAGAAGAATATGATTGTTTTTGATGATGGTTTTCTGCAAGCACTGGCTTGACAAGATTGTGCTTCTTCTTTGCTAGAGTGGGTCTCTAAGCTGCCAGTACTGGCAGCCACCAGCCCTGGTGCAGGCAACACCTCCATCCTCCATTCACCAAATGAGATGCATAGAGCTTTTTTCTGTTCTGCTTTCTGTGCTGTGTCCAATTCCACCATGTTTCATCTGTCTTTCTTCTATTGAGTTCTGACTGCTTTCTTCTCTTGCCAAGATGTAGTCTTCCCACTTATTGAGTTCTGTGTCTTGGAGCAACCAAAATACACTGTCTTCCTCTATTCTGCCATATTTAATCCTCTCATTCTTCATTCTTTTATCTCCTGATTGTGCTCATGAGTTTTACACTCACAAAAAAGAGTCTATTGCATTCAGTTACACATCTCCACCATATTTTAATTTTCTTCAAGGAGTTTCCAGAGATGAATGTTGAATTCAGATTTGGAAAATCTGGTTTCCAGTATTGACTAGAGGAAACCATTTAACCTTTGTCTCATTTATAAATATGAAATAAAGACCCAAGTATCTCATAGCAACAGAATCGGGGATTTTAATATATTCGAAAGTACATACAAGCCTATAAAGCTATTTAAATAAAATACAAATAGTTACAGGCTAATTAAAATATTTTCAAAACTATTCATCGAATCACAATATGAAGTTAATCTTATGGTCAACAAAACTTTACCAAAATTTACTTGCAAATTACCAAATCAGTCATATTCAAATTTTAAGTGCCCTTTAGGGCTACTCAAAACAATTAAGAGTATTGCCCTAAAAAGATGAACCTATAATAGGCCTTTGAAGTAGGAACTGGTTTTGCTACCTTTCTCCTCACTCTGCCTCATTCCCATCATCAAAGCACCTTTCTTAGAGTGTGAATGTCTTACAAGTAGCTTCTAATGGATTCACCCTTCACTCTGTTCCTCACTAATCAGAGGTAACTTGACTTTACATTCCTAATTATGTCTCTTTCAAAGAGCATTAAGTCTAATACTGGTTTTAAATGGTCCTAAATGCATCTTTGCTTTTGACCCTGGCTGCTCCAAACAACATACATCCTGACATTAGAACAATCCCAAGGACAGTATGTCCCAAGGGCATCTGGCTGGTAGGGTGTTTTTAGGGTCACTTCCTTTTCTTTCCTTCCATTTAGGCTCTTTCCTAAATGGTTGTTTCCTTTAGTCCCCTCTGAGTAGAAGAATTCAAAGATTTTAAGGCTCACCATTGTGTAAAGGAATGATATTCAAATTTAATCCACAGTAAAATATGAAACAAATAATCTTTGGAGAATATTGTCAAAAATGAAGTCAGGCCCCATACCCCAGACATTTTAATGCAACTGGTTGGGGTTAGGCTGGGAATGTGAGTTTTAAATGAGCAGACAAACTGGTTCAGCTGTAGGTGATCTGCCTTTTGAGAAAGAATGTCCTATAGAATTATGTCCATCGCAGATGCAATTAATTATCCAGGCTCCCATATTAACCCTCAGCTCCCGTCCTTAACCCATTGTTTCATTTCCCCAGATGTGAAACACTTATAAAAAACTTAAATATAATCTAGAATGTAATTATATATTAATAATATAATTACATTGTAATATAGTAATAATATAGTAATATTAACTGTATTATATATGTGTGTATATATATATATATGCTTTAGATTGTGATTTTCAACCTATTTTAGTGGACTTGTGTTAATTTCACTGAAACATTCACAGAATTGAAAATTTGGAACTTAATGAGTTAATGTGCATTCACACACTAGTTGGGCCAAGATCCAACCTTTATACTTTTCTCCTGTTCAACCTTGAATGTCTTTACAGTGTTCTGCTCAGTCTTGAATATCCTTCTCCATATCCCTGCCACATAAAATATGCATGCTTTTAAAAGTCTTCAATAGACACTTGCTCTAAAGTCTATCCTGAGATAGCATTTAAAATTCCCTCCTTGACGTTTTTAGAGTATCCCATTTATATAACTCTTGCCCCTTTTTGAAATAGTTCTTTCTTTACATTTGTTGTTTAGCCTATTAGTATTCATTAGTAAACTGTAAAATGTTGGAAAGTATAAGTCGCATCTGATTTATCTTTTAACTCAAGCAGAGTGCTATAACTATAATAGTTGCTGACTGGGGTCATCCTCATACACATCTACCTGCCTGCTGCTCAGGGAAGTCCCTTATAAAGGAAGAGCCCTGCACCCCCAGGCATTTCTCTCACTTTGAGGGTGGCCTGCATTCTCCCTTGAATGTGCATTTCCTACTTTGCTAAATAAATCTCTGTCCTTGTCTCTGACTGTGCTGAAATTCCTTTCCCTCATATAAGCCAAGAGACCCACCAGTCCTGAGTTGAGGAATCAGCCCTTCCCCCATGACAGGAAGATGGGCAAAAGAGCAGGGTTGACTCAGGGTATATGAACATCTATTTCTGTCTGTGACTGTTGTAAAAACATCCATGCTAGAGGTCATGGGTAATAGAAGCCAAATCCTTTTATGATATTAAAGATGCAATGGTTTGGATATTTATGCCCCCTAAAATTTCTATGTTGAAATCCTAACCCTTGAGTGATGGCATGAAGAAGTGGTGCCTTGTGGGGAGGGGTTGTTAGTGTACTCTTGTGAATGGGACTAAGTGTCCTTATAAGAGGCCCCAGAGAGCCCACTCACTCCCACATGTGAGGAGATAGTAGTCTCTGAGAGAGTGAGGCCTCACCACACAACAAAGCTGCTGATGCCTTGATGTTGGACTTCCCAGCCTCCAGAACTGTAAGTGAATTCCTGATGTTTGTAAGCTACCCAATTTGTGTGTTTTGTTAGAGCAGCCTGGATGAACTAAGAAAAAAAATTAAGTAAAAAAAAAAAAAAAAAACAAGCGAAAAGACACATATATTTCACGTATATAAGTAATTTTCATTTTACAACAAAACTGTTTCAAACAAAAGAAGAACAGTGTTACCTGTAGAAACTAGCAATATGATTTTATGCATATTTTAGTGGACAAATTTTAGCTGGTCAACTACATGTAGATATAGAAATTTTTTGCTTACATTAATAATGTTACTACTGAAGTTAACAGCATTTCCACACACTCAGAAACCATGCAGTGAGGTCCCCTGAAAATATATTGCCAATAGAAAAAGTGATTTGGATTTGGATTAAGGAAAGCTGCTTATATTTGAGAATATTGTTCTATAACAGCATGGATCTTGAGCCTTAAGCTTAACATGAATAGAAGGGAGGGAAAGGAGAGTACACCACTCAGTACAGACCCATGAAGGAAGCTGTGAGGGTCTAAAAGAATCTTACAGCTCAAAAGCAACTTCCTTTTAATATTAGATGGGAAATTTTAGGCACATTTAAAGCTCTTCTTTAGAGAAATTTTCTTGTAAAGAAAACAGAACAGAAAAGAACTTTTAAATTTATAATCATTGTATTCTATTTTATCTTGTTGGCCAAAGATGAATTTCTCAGTATCTTCTCTCTGTGTTTGACAAATAATTTCTCTTCCTCAACCTCTGACAATCATAATCACTATCACCATCATCATGATAACTTTGCTTTACAAGCACTTCCACTTTGGTTGTCCCTCTGGGGAACAATACACAAATCAATGCAATCCTCTCTATGAGATAAACAAGAACCCACAAAGGCACACGTTCCTCAAGAATCTTCTTAATAACTATGCCCACATTGAACAGTAGCTGCCTTTCCATTTCCCTACCCGCTGTATAAGGAGATGTTCAATTACAAATGCCAGAAAGCCTAAAAATGGGGGAAAAAAACATTATTGGTGCATTGTAATGAATCTTCATAGAGAGATCCAAAGTAATTTTTAAAAAATTCATTTGATGAAAAATCTAAGTAGGACTGACATCAGCAGAAGCTTGAGCCCATGCTCAATCCATTCAAAAGTAAAATTGTTTTGCTGCATCATCCACTGTCTCCTTGATGTCAACTTCCTCAAAGTTCCAGGTCTTTCCCTTAAAACCAAAAAAAGAAAAATCACCTCTGATTTTTTATATTCTCACCACAGCGGGCTGAATGGCAGCATCCTTTCAGTCCTCGGATTCAATCTCTTTGTCCCAAATTTTTACATGCCCATCAAAAACTGTTATTATTAACCAGAGTAAGTAAAAAAGGATATTGACTTATGGGATCAGCATAGGATGATATGGTATTCATTTCATGAACAAGAATGGAATAAAAGTAACTTCCCCAAAAGGAAAATCATGGTGCTGTTCACAGGAAAAGAGGAAAACAGAGGCTGGAGGAGAGATGTATCAGCCCCCAAAACATACCTACTCTACTTGCTAAGTATTATTCACATCCAGGTAAGAGAATCTAAAGCTTTGAGGAGCATCTGTTTACATACATTCAACTAAACGTAACAAGCGAAACTGTTGATCTCCTATTCTCTCACTGGATAAGAGGGACCAATCTAGTCATTATCTCCAATTTAGGAAATCCAACTAAGTTATGGTATATTCTCTATGAGAAAGCTATGGTGACCTGACCAGAGGGTCCAAAATCCTCCCCTAAAGAATGAATCTGCACAAGAGGAAAACAGGCAGCAAAATAATAATGATCCAAACAACAGAGCGCCAATATTCTTCCTATTCTTTATGGAGATTTCTACATCAATCAGACTGCTGTTTCTGTGCATGTCTTCATACTACACAGTTTTAAATGTTTTATACAAGGAGTTTTTAATCTCTTCATCAAGAATTTATTGAATTGCCAAAAAGATAACTATATTTGGAATCCTCCAAATGTAATAAAAAAAAACAGAAAATGTTAAATCTCAATACACAAGTTCAAGATTGCTACATTTATTGCCAATAACATCCCTCAAGTATGAGAACAAAATAGAATATTGTGCCATATGTATCAGTGAGCCAGGTATGGATCTATATTTTCACCACATTTAACAACAAAAATTATAGACTTGAAGAAAAAAGTAAAAGAAATTTTCTTTTCTTTTTTTGTATATTACCAGAAAGCTTATTTGGATTATTCTTTGTGGTGGTACTCAGTGTACACAAATAGTGCAGTTCAACTTGGATTTAAATGGTGGAAAATGTTAGATGGAAAGGAAAGAAATTCAAGTTGTAATCTATCGCTAACCAGCTGTGGGACCTTGGGCAAGTCACTTTACATCTCTCTTTCACCTTCTTCATTTGCTCAATGAACAAGTTGGCAAAGATCATCTTTTGAAGTTCTCAACATCAAACTTCTTGGAATGTTGTGAAATAAACATACTAAGTAGGGAGCTCAGTTCACCTCCATATCCAAAATGGAACGTTACCATTCATTTCCCTCCTGGGAAGTTGATATCAGGTGGTGGGTACAGAAAGACTGTAGGATGATTCTGGGCTTCACAAACAAATTTTCATGTGCCTCTTTAATTTGTGATTACCTTAAGTAAGCAATTCCCTTTACACTTTTATTTAAAAATAACAAGCTGTGTTTGAAATGCCAGTATACACCATTTATTACGCTCTCCAACGCAAACACGAAAACATTTGTACTTATGTTATGACTTCACCTGGTGGCTTTCATTTTCCTCAACATAAAGACAGGGTGAAGCAAAGTAATAGAAAAATAGAAAACATCTTTGTCGGAAAATGAGATTGCAGCTGTGTAACTGGAGCACACAACCATAAATCAGAATGTCAAATCCAAAACACATGACTTTTTGCAAGTTCTCCATGTGCGCTCTAATGTGATTACAGCCTGGTTGCTATTATGATTTAAAACAAAGTCTTTTCATGCTAGAAACAAAATGCGGAATGTGAGCCGCCTGGGGGAGAGAGCTGTGAGCTAGATAGACATACCCCTTGCTGTCATTGAGGTGGGCTACAGTATTTCAAGTACTGGTTTGTCAGGTGTGAGGGAGCAAGAGAATACAAGAAGAACCTTGGCAGAGGTCTTAACATGAGGGACAAATTAGCCAGCAGTGCTCAGCTCAGTTTGACAATCTGAAATTAGTTTCTTTCTCCCTGCTCCCCATCTTTTTTTTTTCCCTAAGCAGAATCCTGAAGCCAAATACAAAGATTACAGAAGTCATTCTTTCCTGCCTATCACATAAACAAATGGCCCAGCTGTTATTGCTAAGATTCCAGTTTTAAACTTGGACTTTCTTGTATAAACTTCAATGTAATGGTATTTAAAGTGTCATAGGCAATAAGCATCTAATCCTACTCAATAAATTGTAGGCTCGTTGCATGAACTCCTAGAGCTGTTAAAGACAGCTGTGCTTTTTTTGTAATTTAAGTCATTCCCAAATCGGGCAGCTCTCCAGGTGTATTTTCAGACAAACAGTGTGTGCTAGAAAAAGTGATGTTCTGGATCTTTCAGCAATGGAATAAACACTGAGGAGTAAAAGCAGAGGTATAACACGATGAAAACACGGGTCCTGATCCCCCAGGGGGCAGGTATCAAGGTACAGGTGCTGCAAGACTGCTCTTGCTTCCATCACTGTTAGAATTCGAGCCAATGTATTTCCCCCCCAAAAAAACCTCTTTTGCAAGCACAGTTGCTTTTATAACTTGTTGTCAGGCCAATGCCATAGATAGGTACCAGGATAGAAGTTGACAATGTAGTGTTTCTCCAAATAGAACCATCAACTTCAAGAGCAAAGATACAATCCTAAAATAGAAAAATCCCCTTCCATGCTAATATTTAAAGAGTAGGGCAAAATGATTTCTACTCCTGTGATGCCATTGAAATAAATTATCACAGGCTCATAGGATAAGAAGGAATGACAAGAGGTCATTTCATCCAGATCACTGTCTCTAAGACCCACAATTAACATACTTAAAAGTGAATAAATAAGTATATAAATAATAAAATGATTTGGGTATAAAAGAATCCTCTTCCAGTGTAGAAGAGCTCTGAGAAGGAAGGGTGGGTGGGGCACCTTTCTGGATGGGAATTCTGCAGTCAGCTGACTTACCTGAGTACAAGCCTGGGACCAAGAAGCAGCAGCCCAAGTTCTTCCAACTCCTAATGTGATGATGGTGGGTGGTTTTCAGGGAGGTGAGTACTAGTGTTTGTCTTCTGGAGCTGATTCTAGAGCAGAAGAGTACTGATTCTGCTTTTGTTTCACTTTGCTGCTTATCTACCAGTAGTTTGTGCCTACAAGAACTTACCGACTTTTGTTCTACACTGCTACGAGGAGATGCTGCATGTTATCATTCAGGCTAAATTTACTTGATGTCTATCTCACTGTCAACAATGCAGAGAAAACAGAGAAAAGCTCTAGGAGAACATAAATCACAGACCTAAAGCCCACAGGGCAGCTCCCCAGAGTCTCTCTGTGGTGGGTTGAACTTCATCATAGACAAACTCGGCCTGAAATGAATCAACACCTCTTTCTGTTGCTGGAACATAACCCAAGCACACAGGTGGAAGGAGTTTCAGGCAATGACTCAGGATTACTTTTGGCCCAGGTGGACAGTTAGCTGGACAGCTACGCCTACTTCCCAAACTCTTAGACATAACCTTCTGGATCTCTGCCCAGATTCTTGCCCCACGTGACTCCCCAATGCATGACAGTTGCACATGCATTCATAGGCAACTTTCAAGTCAAAGCTTGCTAATTAGGACTCCCCTCATCCAAGGACTCAGTTCTTACCGTTCCCCTTGTTTCCCTTGGAGAACCAAAGCTCAGAGCTACACCTTAGTGGAACCATTCACATCAGGAAAAAGCAAAGGTCTCATTGTTTCTAGTCCCACACAACAAGACCCCTCAGTTTTGCTCATTTTTGAGGGGAAATGCAACAATTCTAAAGTCCAAACTGAAAAATGTCTAGAAGCAACTGATTTCTCAGTGTCACTTCAAACAAGTGTAGCATACCAGACACATGGTATTTATCAACTAATCAGACCTTCAGCTAGCCAACCCATTGAGATCCAATTCTCTCCTTGAAAAAAAGTCTCTAAAAGCCTTGGAAAATATTGTTACAACTACAGATAAAATATCCAGAATTTTTTTCTCAAGACAATTTACCCAATGCTGCAGGTAGCATAACCTCTACTAAATTCTGCTTAATTCTCATGGAAGTGTCTGGAAAGGAAGAAAGGAAGGATATGTTCCATGGAATGGAATGGTGGGGAGTTTTGTTTTTTGGTTTTTTTTTTTTTTTAAGCTAAAAGCTAGGAGGATGAAATTATTGAAACCATCTTCTGTTCTACTTTAATTTTCACCAGCTTTTGCTAGTTTACTTTAACAAGTAATGTTTGATTGAATTCAGGCCTGCTTTTGTTTACAAAATGAACGAGAGCCAGCAAGTCGTGGCCTGGCTAATTTGCACATCCACTGCCTTGGTCTCCTCCCCTTTAAACAAAAATCTGGAGTTTGTGATTTATTTTTGATTTGGTTAGCCCAAATGATTTTGATCGCTAAAATTTACCTTCTACCCTATCCTTGAGATTTCACCAAAAGCACCAATTGATTTCTACCATATAAGCAGAGCTGACTCTCCCCTCCATAAAAAAAAAAAGCAAAACAAAACATATCTTACCTCCCAAGATCTCAGATGCCAACAAAAGTAGCTGAAAATAAAAATTCACAGATGGGAGAAGAAGAAAGCATGATACTATAAATCCATCGCTTTAGAAACTAAACAGACTCAGAAGAATAATGTCATATTAGCAAAATAAAAAAGTATTAATAAGAGATCTCTGAGTCTACATGAGCCATCCTTATTTGACAACCAGGTAAACCAAATGTTCTCAAATCCAGCAGAGCAACAGAATATTTTTGGAGGTTCTATGTTTAAATCTTCTTTAGAAATTCTGATTATAAAGTCTGGGGCAAAAATCTATGTGTTCATCAAGTACCCCCAAATGATTCTGGAGGTCAACCAAGCTTTAACATATTAGTATAGTCCTTATAAAAGTTTAATCTCACCTTACCCAGCAAGTCTCATCTCTTCCTCTGCTTGAATTCTCCTCTCCAAATCTTAATGAAATTGATATATTGTTCCTTGCATGAGGAAAGGGGAGGTAGATAGAGGGGATAATGCTCCTGTTTCCCTTGCATGTTACTTTGGGGGCTTGTTCCACAAAATAACTCCCTAATGCTTGACTTTCGTATGTCCACAGAGTGCCCCTAGCATGCCATCTCCTTCCAACCTCCCATTCTCCAAACAGTAAAGCAAAGCACATTCCTAGTCTCTTCAAATACCATGAAAAAAATTTGCTCATTTTTATGATCTAGCCACTTCTCTTCAGTTTTCTTATTTCAGTGTAATCTAGTTTGAAATAAAAATAAAACTTACCCAATATGCAGATACTGGGGGAATGACTATTAACTCTGATAGGGAAGGAGCTGTGCCCACCTTGTTTATCCCTATATCTCCAGAGCTTAGTCTAGCATATGACACATGGCAGATGTTCGATAAATATCTATTGAAAATACAAATAGATGTCCAAAGTCAAGCTTGCTCTTAGAGACTACTTTAATAAACGATGACTTTTCAGAGTTCACCTTAACCATATGGAATCTTATCTTGGAAATGAAAGGGCTGCCCTCATTATACTGATGAAGAAACTAAGGTTGTGAAAGGTCATGGCTTTTCCAAGGTCAACAGCACACAGCAAACTAGAGACTAGCAACGAGTCCAAGGTTTGTTGTTTTGTGTTTGTGTGCTTTGTTTTTAGTACTCATCTATAAAATAATTAATAACCTTTCCTATATAATAGGATAGAAGGAAAGTAAATGTATTGGTAAAATACCTACAAAGTGCTTTCTAAGACATTACAAGCATTTAATGCATTTAAGCTATTATTTTATTAAATCATATTGTGTTCCCTTTCCAAGTCTAATGCCCGGCTTCCAAGTCTTCCATAATCTGGCTCAATTTTGTCAGTCCAACTGGATTTCCCATTATTGGCCTTACAATGAAATTCCAACACTTAACTACTCAGAGTTAGGTCAAATTTCACAGGTTAAAAGCATAGTACTCTACAGGATTGCCCTCACCTCGGACACCAGCCACAAGCTCTGGAGTTCTCAGGCCACCTGCACGTCTGACTAACTGGCTACAAATTCTGGGGTTCCCTCTTCTCCTCCAGGCTCAATAGTTCAATTGGACAATTCACAGTCAGGAAAACACTATACTTAAAATTACAGTTTTATACAAAAGATATAAATCAGGAGCAGCAATGAAGAAACACATAGAATTAAGGCTGGGAGGGTCCCAAATGCTCAGTTGCCATGTCCTCATGACCCTTCACTCCCCCATTTCATCAGTGAATATCACCAACCAAGAAAATCACCCGTAGTCCAGGTATCCATAGTTTTTATCTGGGTTTCATTACGTAGGCATACTTGGTTGGTTCAATGGCCACTTGATTGAACTCAATCTCTAATAACCCTCTACTCCCAGTAGGTCAGTCTGACATCATAGAGTGAAATCCCAATGTTCTAATGACATGGTTAGTCCTAATCATGTGGTTCCAGAGTCACCAGTACCCATCTAAAGTCATATCATTAGCATAAACTCAGGTATGGTGATGAGGGAGATCCCTAAGTAACAAAGACACTCCTATCACTCAGGAAATTCCAAGGACTTGGAGGTTATTTCCTAGGGACAAAAGTCTTATGAAATTATCATATAACAATCCTCTAGTCCAATATGCTTGTCTTCTCATTGTCCTCAGGCCAATATCAGTTCTAGGTCAGCTCTTTCTGTTGACCATGTCTTAGCTCTCTGATTTTGTTTAGTTACACTTGTACTCATAATTACATGCTTTGTGCCTTCCTCATTAGACAGCAGGAACCTCAAGGGCAAGGAACATGTCTGTACCATCACTGCAGTTCACCAGTTTCTACATTGGTTCAGGGCATAACTAATATAATTAAGCATTTATTAGTAGGTGGTTTCCATCTCAATAACTATATTCATAGGTATGGAAAGGACATTTTCAAACCTAAACCTAACGCCAGTACTACAGTCACTGCAGTAGAAGCAGGTATGGAAGGACAATAAGATAACAAGGGAAATCTTCCAGTCACTGAAAAAAAAAATAGATTTGAAGTATATTTCATCTCAACTGCTGTGGCTACAAAAGAGACCTGGAAAATGTGAGCTAATAGGCACAAAAGTAAGAGAACTTTGATATTGTTCACCCTAACGGGATTAATGATGATGATAGGAGAAGGGAGGTAATGATTTGTTTCCTCCTTTACTCAACTTCTGATTGAGTTTCATTCACCTTTAGCCAAGAATCATGTTATAATTAAGCAAAGTCTTTCTTTCCGGTTCATTCTCCCCTAAAATATCTGGCAATAGAAATGAATTGAAATGATACTCAATTTCACTAATCCAAGTCTTACTCCAACCATTGTAGGTTGTGAATTCAAAGTAGGAAGTGTGTCTTCTGAAATGAAAGGCTTATGGAATATCATAGTCAGAAGAAATCTGCACAATCAGAAAGCAGAAATCCACAGAGGACATATAATTCAACTTTCCACACTAAGTCTTAAGTCTAAGTTAAGTCTTAAGTAGCCTGGGCAGAGGTTGGCCCAGAATCCTATCTCCTACTCTCTACCCTGTAATATTTCTTCTGTAACATGTTACAATAATATTTATGACAATGTTTGGTGCATAATAAATGCTCACTAAATCATTCTGATATTCATTTCTTAAAAGGAATTTGTCACACCATCAAACATGCTTTTGACTAATTCCATACTTTATTCTCATATATTTAGTTCTACTTTTATACCCACACAGATTATACACAGTGAGGCACACAGTACAACTCTGCTGGGGACTCTATGTGTCCGTTTCTTCTGTCATTCTTTTTCAATCTCACCCAACCTGTGAAGTTAAAGGAGCAGCCCTACACAGTACACCTGTTATGACTTGTCATTAAACTGTTTCGAGAGGTGAGACAGTGGGAGGTCTTCCAGTCACTTAGGCATGCCCTTGAAGGGGATATTAAAGCCCTAATCCCTTCCTCTGCTTCTCTCACATCCCAGCCATAAAGTACAAAGGTTTGCTCCATGTGCTCCTCACTGTGATATGCTGCCTTGCCACAGACCCAAAAGCAATGGAACCAACTGACCATGAACTAAAAATTCTGAAACCATAAACCTTCTCTCTTTGTAAGTTAATCATCCCAGGAAGTAACATTCTGTAACTTCTGAAATCAAGTCTTAAGTGGCCTGATAGATTTTGTTCTCAGAACCCAGCTGCTGTGTAAGATGACCAAGTTATCCTGATGAAGAGAGAGGGCACATGCAAAAGGACACCCTTAAGTAAAATGTAGAAAGAGATGTCACATGCAGAAGAACCAAGGTTTCCTGGCCAATAGATAGCATCAAGACCCAAACACACTATGAAACCATTTTGGATTCTCCAATCCCATTTGATCAATCACCATATGGAACAGAAGAACTGTCCTGGCTTAACCTTTCCAAATTCCTCATTCACAAAATTGTAAGCAATAAAATAATCATTGCAATTTAAAATTTATCTTTTTGTTATATACAGTAGCTTTAATTTTTATTTACAGTTATATGAGGTTTAACACATACATAGATTCTTAAAATCACCACCATGAATGTATTCAATATAACATTAACATCCCAAAGTATTTTTTGCACTGTCAGTAGTCAGAATTCTATGCCTACCAAACCTTAACAACCATTGATCTATTCTCTAAACTTAGTTTTGCTTGTGTCCAAGTGGAGTCATATAGTAATTAACATTTTGAGACTGATTTCTTTCAATTTGCATAGTGAATTTGAGATTCATTCATTCTGCATGTATTAATTGTTATTCATAGTTACAAGTAATATTCTGTTGTATGGATTACTCACCTACTGAAGCACTTTGAGATTGGGTCTAGTTTTTTATTTTGAATAATGCTATTTTAAGCATTCATCTAGAGGTTTTATTTTTTTGTTGTTGTTGTTTTGTATTGGTGCATTGTACTCAAACATCTTAATGAGGTACAAGTTGGTAGATGCATACATGCACTCAGCACTCATTTAGCCCTTCCTCAATTCCCACCCCATTCTCTCCCCTCTCCCTCCTTCTCATATTTGGCTTAGTGATTGACTTTGATATGTTTGTGATTGTACATCATGTGTCTTAGGGAGTTTCCCTCTTTCCCCTTCCTATCACCTGCAGTTAGGTCACCTTCTTTGCTCATCTAAGGCTTCTCCTTCTTCGTCTAGAGTCCCTCCTATGACCCATTTTCTCCCTAGAGAGTATCTAATTTTTTACTTTTTGTGACTGACTAATCTTCTAGAGGTTTCTATCAAAAATACGTTTTCATTTGGGGTATCCAAATAGCTAGAAGTGAGATCACATGCAAATTCTATATTTAATTTTGTAAGAAACTGCCAGAGTCACTGTACCATTTTGCATTCCTGCCAATAGTACATGAGAATTCTAGCTGTCCCACATCTTTGTGTCACTATTTTCAGTATTTTTAAATAATTCTATTTAATAATTTTTAATAATAGTAGTGGCAATTCATTGTACTTTTAATTTGTATTTCCTTAGTAGCTAATGATGTTGAGCATCCGTTCATGTGTTTACTTTCCATATGAAATGTTGGTTTGAGTTGTTTGCCTATGGTTTTATTCAGTTGTTTTCTTGTTAAGTTTTGGAAGTTCTGTCTTTTGGATTGAAGCTCTTTGTCAAATACATAATTTGCAATTATTTTCTCCTAACCTTAGTCTTATTTTCATCTTCTTAGCAATGAAAAACTATATTGAAAAACTATATTTTAGCTGAGCATGGTGGCACACACCTGTAATCCCAGTACTTGGAAGGCTGAGACAGGAAGATTGCAAGTTTGAGGACAGCCTCAGCAAGCAGTGAGACTCTCTTCAACCTAGTGAGACCCTGTTTCCAAATAAGAAATAAAATCAGGATAGGGGTAGAATTCCTCTGGGTTCAATCCCAAGTGCCACAAAAAAAAAAAAAAAAAAGAGAAAGTTTTGATGAAGATCAATTTATCTTTTTCCCCCTTAGTGTTTTTGTGCAAAATATAAGAACTCTTTGTTTCTCCACAGGTCATGATGATATTCTCCTATATTTTCTTTCAATAGTGTTACAGTTCTATATTATATATTTAGATCTATATTGAGTGAATTTTTATAAGATATGAGTTATAGGTTGAGGTCTTGCATCTATTTAATTAGATTTATTTAATTATTTTATTTTAAAATATTTTAACTTTTAGGCTATTATAAATGTTACCTTCTAAAAATTTTCAGCTTCCTTTTGTTCTTTGCTGCACTATAAAATTAATTGATTTGGGGGAGTTCAACTTTCAGTTTATGACCTTGCTAAACTCACTTATTAGTTCTAGGAGCTGTATTATAGATTCCTTAGGATTGTATATGTAGACAAAAATATTATCAGTGAGTGGTTTGGTTAGCTTTTCCATCGCCATTACCAAAATACTTGATAAGTACAACTTAGAGGAGGAAAAGTTTATTTGGCACACAATTTTTAAGGTTCAGTCCATGGTTGGCCAGCTCCAAGGCAGAAACTGCAGAGGCAGAGCAAATGGCTAAGAAAAAGCTCCATGGTGACCAGAAGGAGCGAGAACAAGAGGAGGGAACTAGTGACCTACGTAGTCCTCAAGGCGATGCCCCCAGTGACACCTCCTCCAGCCATGCCCCACCTCTGAACCTTCCTGCATCGGGTACTATGCTTTCAACACAAGGTTTTTAGGGGACATTCTAAACCCAACATATAATGGTGAAGTATAGTTTTATTCTTCCTTTCCTATCTCAATACTTTTTGTATCTTCTTACCTTATTGGATTTATGAGGACTTCTAATACAACATTAAATGGGATTGGTGAAAATGGACCTCTTTTGAAGTTCATGCTCTTAGGAAGAAAGTAGTCTCTTTCCATTAGACATATCATAATAACATATCAAATTGTACACATTAAATATTTATCATTTTCTCTATATCAATTAACTTAAATAAAGCTGCTTTTAAAACTTAAGCTCTCTTCTTTGTTTGATCATTAGTGGAGGTAAACAGTGAACAGTGGTTAATATTCTATTTTGTATCTTGATATACATATGTGTATGCATATATATAACATATGCTTATATTTAAAATATATGATATATGATACATACATATACACAGATGTGTATTTGTCCTGGTTCTTCCTTTTCCTCAGAATATTTCTCCACGTTCTCTATACACTCTTTGTATTTTTCCTTCTATTTATGAGACTAACTTTTATATCTTTGCTTAGATATTTGAGCCCCCTGTTTTTCCCTTCTTGTCCTTGTGCCTGAACCATAGAAAAGCCTTATACCTTCTACTTCTGAATGCTCCTCCTGGTAATCTTTCCAGTCCCTGTTCTCAAACTTCATTATTCCATCTTGCCTGAAGCTCTCTGATGTGATCCATGATTTTAAATCTGAATTTCTTTTTTATTTATTACTAGATGCTTTGGACCTTTCCTTACTTCCTTGGCTCATCCTATCCTTTTATCTTAGACTTTGGTACTAATTTCCCTTCAATTAGAGCCCTCAAAGTGCAGAGAAACTGTACCCACTCCAATACTGGTCCCTGTTGGTAGAATTTCAATCTGGGTTCAGTCTTTGCTTGCCTGAGAAGGCAGGTCTACCACCTCAATTTTTTTTTCTTTTTTGCAGTACTAGGGATTGAACCCAGGGGCATTCTACCTCTGAGCTATACCCCCAGTCCTATTTTGTATTCTTTATTTTGAAACAGGGTCTCACTAAGTTGCAGAGGGCCTCACTGCTTGCTGAGGCTGGCCTCGAACCTGGATCCTCCTGCCTCAGCCTCCCAAGTACTGGGATTACAAGAATGTGCCACCACGCCTGGCCCCCTCAATTTTTTAAAACATAATATGAAAAGCAACATCATGGAACAATCATAGAATAATTCATATGATTATGCTGACTTTAGTGATTATATTACAATTTAACCCATCATGCAAAAAAAATTAATTTTTAAGTACTATAGGATCTAGATTTTTCTGCTTTCCTAAAATATTACATGAGATATCTTTTAACTTGTCCTTTGTATTTTTTTAGCATCAATTATCTGAATGGATATCATAGAGTGAGAACCTCAGATCTGAGTCAATTGAGAAAGACTTTTTCTCTCCTAAAGAGGCTGACATTGATATTGGTTTATTGTTTTACTGGTGGTGGTGTGTTTCTTTATTTTAGTTTTTTCTTATACTTTTGATGTTTGCTCCTTTTCTATGAAGCTATTAACTTCCTCTTAAAGTATCATTCTTTTAAGTTCCTTCTAACTTATTAAAATATTATTAAGTATGAAGATAAGTTGTTTAGTTAACATACCATCTCTTATTCTTTTTTTCCATGCTTACCAATGGTTTGAATTTTTAAACTAATTGTATATTTGTTTTATATTTTTAACTAACTAACATAGTTTTAAAAATGAATTAAGATAGTGGTTACCTCATAGGAGAATTGTGAATATTAAAGACATGAAATACATATACCTAAGCAATACATTGGAATTTCAACAATATTAATTCCTTACCTAGAATGCATTAGATAAGAGAGGAATAATTTTACATTTTCCTTTACATTGGACATATTTGCAATTTGAGAACAAGAGCCAGTGTTGGTTTTCAGACAGAATCCATTTAATTAATCATACTATTTGAACAGCTGGGGAGGCCATATATTTATGTAAGAGCTTAACATTCTTGCGAAAAATTGTCAAGTCTGAATCAAAATAATATTATTTCACTTTTTAATGATACACTATTTATCTTTAGACTTTATTCACACCTAACTTTATAAATCAATAGTTCTAGTCTTTGAGACACATTATTACCTATGCTTAAATGCTTTTAAAAGCACTATCATATGCAGTGTGGTAAGAAATGGGATAAGGTTCTATTTACCATAGGGACTCATTTGGAAAGTGTGAGAATTTCCAATTTTTGTTTCTAAATTTGGCCAGCAAGGGGTACCATAGAAAAGAAATAGTTTGATAAAATTATGTTTTGCCTTTGGTAGTTACTAGCAGAAAGATGAACCTTTCCTATTCAAATAGAATAAAAAATAAAAAGAAAATGTCAAGTTAGCCAGGCATGGTGACACACGCCTGTAATCCCAGTCCTTGGAAGGCTGAGACAAATGGATCACAGGTTCCAGGCCATCCTCAGGAATTTAGCCAGATACTCAGTACCTTTAGCAAGACCCTATTTTGAAATAAAATAGGGCTGGGTGTATAGCTCAGAGGTAGAATGCTCTTGGGCTCCATCCCTAGTACCATCACCACCACCACACCACAACAACAAAAAGGTTAAGTACATCTCATTTAATACAACCATAAAAAATGTTAAATCACCCCCAAAACATAGTTTTTTAAAAAATTTTTCATTAAAACATCTCAAACAATAATAAGTGGAAAGACTTTAGAAAACTAGTTTAATATTGGAGTCTAACTTCAACTTCTAGAATAAAGGCCAATTTGAAAGAAAAACTTTGGATTCATAGATGTAGGCAATTATTTAAATGGAATCACTTATGAGCATCATCAACAACTGGCCTTTGGGCCCAGACAATGTGGTCAGGACCTCCAAGTGTGACGCTGAGGCCTCAGAAAACTTACAAAGGGGCAGAAACTCCATACAACTAAATTTGGGGAGTAAAGCGAAGAATGGGTAACTGCAACATGGCATGGTAAAGTTTAATTTTTCATTTTTATTTATATCATTACAAAAAAGAACTGTTTATACTTAGCAATTTGCATAGCTAATACCATATGACTTTGATAGTTATATGATTCTTTTTTTTTTTTTGGTACTGGGGATTGAACCTAGAAGTATCTAGAAGTATTCTACGTCTGAGCTACACCCCCAGACCTTTATTTTTTTTTATTTTGAAACAGGATCTTACTAAGTTCTAAGTTGCTGAGAGTCTCACTAAATTTCTGAGTCTCAAACCTGCAATCAAACTTTGATCCTCTTGTCTCAGCCTCCCAAGTACTGAGCACAGGCATGCACCACCACACCCAGCTATATTATGATTCTAATGGAGGCAGGATATATGTTCTTCCTCAGAAAGAAAAAGCATGAAGGTGGCCATTCACTGTCTTCTCTGGTACTCAGTAAAATCCAAAGGTTTTTTTATGCACTAATTTAGTCTTGAGATTCAGATTAATTATTAACAAAATTCCATGTACCCCCCCATACTTTTCAAGATGTCTTTTCCTTTCTGAGTTGTCTTTGCTTCTTCTCTACTTCAATTTAAATAAATTTCAGCTGTAGAGGAAGAAGAGGGGCACATGCTACTGTGCCCTTTGCCCACCAACCCCATACATATGGTCCTGGCCCTCATAACTGTCTGAGGGTTCATTGAGACTGGACAAGAGAAACACTGAGAGTTTTCTTGATCCTCTAAAACTTTAACAATCCGAAAGAACAGATACAGCTATAACCGAAGATATGGGCTTTAGGCTTAAAAACTTTGACCTGATACATGAAAGGGTTGCCAGCAGGTCAAGTGAACGTCCATGTTATTCATTCACTTACTTGCCTACTCAGTCACTCATTCATACATTCATTCCACAGATATTGATGGTATCGAGTTAGTTTTTGTTCTGCTTTGTTTTTGTGTTTATTTTTTGGTACTGGAGATTGAACGCAGGGGCATTCTACCTCTGCGCCAAACCCCCAGCCTTTTTTATTTTTTTAATGTTGAAACAGGGTCTCACTAACTTAATTATGGCCTTACTAAGTTCCTGAGGCTGATCTCAAACCTGTGATCATCCTATCTCAGCCTCTCTAACACTAGGCATGTGCCACCATGCCTGGCTTCCAAGCAAGTTCTTAAGCACTGGAGACATACAGGGAAATCAAAGCCCAACTCTGTCTCTGTCTTTATGGAGCTCTCAAAATAATGAAGTAGAAAGACAGTCAAAATAAACATAAATAAAGGTAAGATTGAAACTGTGAGATGTGAAGAAGATGGTGATTTTGTTATACCTAGATGCGACACAGGAAGGGAAGGCTGTCCCGAGGAGGCGGGGCTGAGCAGGAGTCCTCCAGGAGACCAGGAGGTAATGGTTTCCACGCAGGAGGAGGGAGCGTGGTGAGTCAGAGGCACTGGAAAAAGGTCGGTGTGCCAGGAAAAGAAGGCAGGGGGGAGATGATGGGAAATGAGACTTGACAGGAAGAGGGGCTCCAATCCTTCACAATTTGTTGGCCTCACTAATGAGTTTCACTTGGGGTAGAGAGCAGGAGTAGCACATATTTTGAGCTAATTACCCAGAAGTGCCATGTCCAGTCTGGAGAGAAAGGGCAGATAGACCCACGTAGTCTAGAATCCAACGTGGCTGAGTATAGGAAAGGCACCCCCACCCTCTCAGTGCACACTAATTGCTGGGGACAGCAATATTAAGAGATGGCTTTTTGAATAGGGGCCAAACCACCACTTGGTTAAAACAGGGAAGTTTTGACTAGCTCTACTAATAAATAATGAACCCAATATCCTTTGCCTGGCCTTCATTCTTTCACATAAATCCAATATGTTAATGCATCTGTAACAAATTAAGTGTCTCTTAAAAGTCCCTTAAAAGTCTCCAAATCTTTGAAAATTTAGAGTGCCTATGGAAAACAAATAAGCAAAATCCTTGACCTTTTCTCTATTCATAAGTAAGATCAATGGAGTATGCCAAGAACCCAGAAACCCTTCTATTCCCAGAATTTTTTTTTAAGGAATTTGCTTTTATGAACCCAAAGCAAAATTGGAGGTCTCTTTAAAAAAAAATACTAGCTTGTTTGGTTAGCATTTGATAATGAAGTCAAGAAAATACTAATATATACCAGTTGCAATGCAGAATAACCCAATCTATGAACTCACACTGATATTTGACATATGTAGCCTAGACAACCCTTGGAATCTAAAAGTAGCAATTTAAGTTGTTTATTCTTACATAATGGGAAAGAAGGGAGGGAAGAATTTCTATTTCCCATTAGTCAATGTCACATGTCCCTTCTATCTTCCAGTGAGCATTTTCTATAATAACCCATTAAACTGATCTGTAACAATCAAAATACTAGAAACCACACATGAAATCCAAACAGAATCTCAGAACAGATAATACGCAGACAGACTTGCGAAAGGACATTTTAAATAACAAGTTTCACTTTATTTTATTTTGAAGACATGAAGAAAATAGTGGAGAGGAGAATGCTGGTAAAGAACTACTACCCCAAGGAGTCAGCAATTTCTGAGTTTTTCAATTAAGTTGCCAATTTTAAGGCTATTACACTGCTCCCTGAATCAAAAGGATTAACAATTTTCCTCTCAGCAATTAGAAAGGTAGAATTTTACCATGGAAGCACATGGGGAAAGACTGTACAAGAAGTTAGAATTAACTAAATCTCCACTGAGGACCACCCAAGAGGAGCTAAATGAGGGGTTACTTTCAAGTGGGGCTGGGATCAAAGATTGAGGGAGATTAGGACCAATCAGAGGTTAAAGGAAAACATCTGGTCCTTTGCAGTAATCACCAATAGAGAAGTGGATCTTCCTTAGGAAAGAGCAGCCCATATGACCACAGACCTTACAATGTGCCATGGGTGGTGATTCCATGGAAGGAGACACCTCGATCACTTTGCAGAAAATGCACTCAAACATTCCGAAAAATTAATGAGGGTCAGACAGAATGCAGACAAGCAATTTGGCACTAGGATTCAAAAGACTCTTTTTTTTCCTGTTAAGGCAACATAGTCATGCTACATAAGCAGTATAACTCCTTCACAGTCTTAACTCCAGTGAAACCCATCCCTGTTGATGGTGGAGCTGGACAATGTCTCTTTGGGAAGAAGCTTGGAGATGAGGCCATCAGAAAGAGAGGTGATGGATGCTAATACTGACTTTAATTAGCTCTTCTAACTTTAGCCTAAGTAGTAAGTTCCCATGTCTGCTAAGGCGAGGAAAACACAGAAAAATTCAGGGAACATAATGGGGAGGAAGAAGTTCCAGTATTTTCCTAATTAAGAAAAAAAAAACTTTGATGAAAAGAACACTATATTTTAGAATGTTCTTGTTTTTTAATTTGAGTCTTTTAATAGAGGAGCTTACTTTTACATGATGCCTACACAAAGTCTAATTCTATTTTATTTCCTATTCTTCAGATTATCCTGGATAATTAGTCACTCAAAAGAATGACAACCCAGCCCCAAAATGGCATCTTTAAACATGCCAATTTTGTCTGTTAATTTGTCATATCACATTTCCTTAGAAATCCAAGGAAGCCTTTTTTTTTTTAAGGATCAGAGCAAGTATGTTTGCTTGGCTTTGTCCAACATGAAGTCAGCTGGGATGAGATCTCATGGGCACCTTGTCCTGGGTCAGACAAGCAACAGGCTACTTCTTTCATCAGCCCACAAGTGAGAAGAGGATTTGTATTTTCTGAGCATTTTCATCCAATAATTTCACTTTCATTTTCTGAGCATTTTTATCCTCTGTGAGCTCCCAAGAGGGAGAATCATAGACATTGGGGTCTGGAGTGGTGCTTTGATTAGACCTATTAATAAGGAAATCAAAGTCCAAAAGAGTCACAGACAGTAGAAGTAGAGTTCCCTCCTGCTGGCTTTCATTCAGAGGCCTTGGTGTAGCTCAGGACTTGCCTTTATTTCTTCATTATCTCAAACCCCTCTTTCAGTGGCACTCAACCTCTTTAAGGGAAGGTTTTTCTTCCCCTGTATATCTCAGACAGCTGGAAAAATAGGGTAATGAGAAGCAAGTCACCTCTACTCAGGGTATACAGCATTAGAATGCGTGGTTGGGGACAGGAGCAGGGGCAAAGGGCCAGAGATCACTGGCTTTTACCTTACTCCCCACAATTATAAGCAAGTTTCCCTACTAACCTAGCCAAAAATTTTCCCCTTTCTACTTTTCTTATTGTCTTCTTTGGACCTCAGGTATAGAAGATTGAGAATCATCATATCCCTCCATTTGTGACTTACTATCATCTTCTGGCTATTCAAAGCTCTATAGATGATAGATAGATAGATAGATAGATAGATAGATAGATAGATAGATAGATAGATAGATAGATAGATATACAGATAGCTATCTCTCTCTCCATTATTTTCCTTCTTCATTCCCACTTACATACCTTCCTTCTCATAATCATTTTATTTAATGTGTTACTATATGACTTTGGATATTGATGTGTCCTTGGAGAATTTATTTCCTTGTTTTGTGCAGTACTTGTTTCTAATTACATGAGTGATGTTGTTCCTTCTGGCTATTACTTTTTCATTCAATACTAAGATCTACCCATGCTTTTGTATGTGACTCTAGTTTATTATTTCAAACTGCCATATATGACTATGTAGAATGGATCATGAGGTTTTGCTTATCCATGGCTTCCAGTGATGGACATCTAGTTGTTACCAGTCCCAGCTACCATAAGTAATATTGTACTGAGCATTCTCATATACACTCTTCAGTCAATGCATAGATTTTTTTTGGATCTAACTTGAGTTAGACAACCAGGTCATGGGGAAGATGCATACTTATTTTCATGACACATTCACATGTTGTTCTCTAGAATGTCTGTACAAGTCTATATGCCCACCTTTGGTATAGGAGAATTCTCACATCCCTGTTAGTCTTTGGCATTATATGACGTTTTTTCTTTTTGATGTATTAGGGGTTAAGCCCAGGAACATTCTACCTCTGAGCTACACCCCCAACCCTATTTTATTTTTATTTTGAAACAAGGTATTGCTAAGTTGATGACAGTCTAGCTACTTGCTGAGGCTGTCCTGGAACCTGCAATTCTCCTGTCTCAGCCTCCCAAGTACTGTGATTACATGCTTGTGCCACCATGCCCCACTTTATATGACTTCTAAATGTGGCTTTTTGATAATCGCGGTTTCTTCCTTGCTAAGAATAGAGATTTTGACATGGCACTTTAAAAGATTTTTGTTACATTTTCTATTTTTTGAAGTTATATGTAATGACCAAATGCAGGGTAATCTCTCTTACAGTATCAGTAGGTTTGGGGAACAACCCAATGTCCTGATTAGTGAAGCGCTAACTATATGACATACTTAGGTCATCATTTGGGGGGAAAAAAGAATATTAACCAATTGTTATTGTAAAACCCCCTGTCACCACAGTCAGTATGAGAATCCAGGAATCATTTAGTATTAAATGTAACCGACAGATCATAATCATGAAAATCAGCTCTTGTTCCTTGTTGTAACACAGAATAATTTCCTGAAATTACAAGAGACAATTTTGCACAATGTAGCAGACATACTTATCCTTTCCACTCTCCTCTGACCCTCTCCCACCATGCTATCCACATTCCTGCAAGCATACATCCTCCAAAATTGTTCTCCATGCACATCCCCTGCTGAAGGAATGATACTAGGTCCATGTTAGTGCCATGAGATTCTGCCTTCCACCTATAGCTTCTAGGATGACAGAAGCACATGGATCTAACATTGAACTCATCCTTAACCTGGGATTAACTAGTAAGAGACTTAAGACTTTGAATGTTTGGACACAGTAAACACCAGAGCCATTGGGTTCTAGAGAGCTCAGACCAGCGACAGCACCAGGACATGGCAGAGTTAAATTCATGAAAGCTAAATTCATGAGAAAACAAACCAAGAGAGAACAAATCCTGTTTCAAAATACAAAAATAAAATTTGAAAAATAGGGTTGAGGATGTAGCTTAGAGGTAAAAGGTCCGAGTTCAATCCCAGTACCACAAAAAAAGAAGAAGAAGGAGGAGAAGGAGAAAAAGGAGGAGAAGAAGAAAAAGAAAAAGGAGAAG